>VZRS01013714.1:119727-402259 GCA_013398055.1 Ifrita kowaldi | reverse complement strand
GGCCGTCAGAAGCACCGTCAGGGGCCAAGCCGGGGTGCGGGAGCGGGGACCCGGCGGGCCCGATGGCAACGAGTCCATGTGCTCTGTAGAGAAGGGGAATTCCCCTGTGTGCTCCAAAAACGGAGCAAAAATCACAGTAGAAAAAGTAAATGCAAGAAAAGGGTTAATGAGTACTTCCACCTCCCCCTCCTTCCTCCCCCACCCTCCCGCTGGATAAAGATGGTCTTGGATACCCTTTGTAAATAGGAATGTGGAGGTGGGAGGGGAAAATCAGCCCGGCTCCGACTACTCGGCTGCCTCGGTGGGTGAGCAGGCGGGAGGAGCTGGTGCAGCCCGGGCGCTCTCCCGGGGAACGCGCGGGGGACGGACGGGCACCCGCGGGGCGGGCACGGCGGGAGCGGCTCCTGCGCGGGGAGCGGGAGAGGAGGACAAGGGGCTGACATGCTGCCCAGCGGCTGCCGAGCGGTCTATTGAAGAGTTGGGGGGTTTTCCCCTCTATTTTTTAATTTTTTTTTTAACATTTTTCTTTTTCTCTACGCCGTCTCCTTGAAGCTATTAGCAGCAAGGAAAATAAGCTGAGGACGGAGAAATAAGACGGAGATGGTGAGCAGATCGCTGGGTTGGGGGGAATGAATGAGGCTGCCGGGCTATTTTCTGTGAGAGGTTCTTGCAGGGTGTAGTACGTTTTGGGGTGATTTTGCATCACGATTCCGGGCTAGAGTTCTTTGTTTGCTGAAGGTTGCTGGTTCAGGTTTAATAGCGTTCATCAGTTTATTGTGAGATGCGCAACGAGGAGTTGATGTATGCGAATGCCTGAATTACATACGCAAGCCACACACACAAGCAACCCCTAAACAAACCAACATTGTAATGATCCTGCAATATGATGGACAGCTCTTGTCATGGAGGGAAGTCATTGCTCAGGTTATTTCTGGCATGCATAGGAGATGAGTCTCTTTGTAGCAAAGACCAAACAAAACTAACCTATTTCTTCACACACGCGAAATCCATTACAGACTTAAAAGCCCGAGTTAGGGGTTATTTTTTAATTTTCGCTTTCTCTGCAGTATTGAGGACCACGGTTAAAATCTGACGTTTGTAGAAGTTGAAAAACTCTCTGAAATGTTCATTTCTAGTGAATATGAAATAGTAAAGACTGTCTTCCTTGCTTTCTCGCGTGTTTTTTTCATGTAGGCACTTGTTTGTGTATGTGAAAGGGGGAATTCTTATAACATGCACTTTGCTTGTTACGCTGTAGTGTTGTGCCTTTAGGTAGGTCACAATGCAAAACGTGATTCATAGCATGTTAAAAAAAAAACCCCAATCAGATTTTTTTTATCAAGTGAAGACCTGTTATCATACCAATAGGTTAAACCCTAAATACAAGTTTTGCGGGGGGGGGGTATGTGTGAATAACCCTGCTGATTTGTATTAATGGGAATGCTTTATGGTAAAAAATCCTGCTTCTAAATGACAGAATATTGACATTGGCTCATTGTAACTTCCTGTGGATAGAGTGCTGCAATCTGCTGAATACACTAGTCCTTTAAGGCTCCATAAATTTAGACATATTTTGTTTACAAAATTGTGCAGGACTGCATGGTGCAGTAGTAAAATCGGAAATTTTAGTGATTTTCGAGATATTGCAAGGCACTACAAAAGAGAAAAAATGCAGCTTCGTATTAAATCTGCTATGAAAGAAAGGAAAAGATTTGTTGTAATAAAGTAGTGCAGGGTATGCATGGTGACTAAAGTAACTGCAAGGGCTGGCGAGTTTGGAGTTTGTATAGAAAAAATAAGTTGTGAACTATGCTGGGGTCTTCATTGTGTCAGGTATTTGGACGGATGGCTCTTCAATTTATTTAAGCAGCATCTCTGTCAATTCTTGTCTGAAATATTTAAATTATATGCTCCATTAGGCAAATGGATTTATCTTCCCATTGCTTGGCTAAAGGAATGCATTAGGAAGCCAAGGTTTGGAAGAACAATAGTTTGACTGCATAGTTTCACTGCATGGTTTATCCTTGTGTATTGTTCAGAGATCGTAGATTATATTTTTTTTACATTGGTGATCTTTATAAAGTGGACTTTCGTTATTTTATTTTTATGCCATAGTTGCTGTCAACATAAATATCTGAATTTCAATTAATATAACCATAATTTTGACCTACTATTTGACTTAAGATAGATGAAAAACAGTTCCCTTCTTTGAATTTCATCTGTTAATTCAAAATCTCTGCAATTGATTTCAATCTTAGAAAGTTTTTAATATTGGAAGAACCAGTAAGAGCTACAAATAGAGGGAGTTTCCCATTTTATTGAGTTAGGACACTGTACTAGAAATGGCAAAATTCCTGCCTTGTACTTATACTTCAAATTTTGTACAAACTGTAGTTTAGATTAGATATCTTATCATGAAGACCATCTGTATGCATATTACAGTTATATAAAACTAAGCTTCTGTACTTGATTTTATGTAATGCAACACATTATATCTGCAGTGCTTTTGGTGGATCTTGGGTAGTGTCAGAATTGATACACTGCAAGGAAAACCTGTTAGAATTCTTGTGCTACCAGGTTTGTTGTTTGTTGCTCTTAATATTTTATTGTGTGAGTATAAATCATTGACACAAACATTGTAAACAAATGCTATAGCAGCTAAGTGTGAGATGACATTTGGCTTGTGTCTTTCCAGTTTAATCAGAGTATGACAGTATTTTGTCAAGTGTGAGGGCATCCTGATAGCCATCATAGCTACCTTCAAAGCAGTTAGGTCGAATTTTTTACTTTCTTGTCTGTCTCTACAGAATAAGGAGGAAAAGGCCAACTGTAGGGTTACACCAACATGCAGAGGGAAGGAATTTCACATGTGTTGCATGCATCACCTTATTCAGACTTCATGTGTGTCTCCTGAAAATTAGCAGTGAGATTTTTAAGATTAAAATCCACGTATTTCTAGAAAAAGTGTTCTTTCCATAATGCAAGACATTTAGAGTATACATGTTTTTTTGACAAACGTATTTTCTTAGAACGCATTTTCTTAGAGAAGGGCATTAGCGATATCATGGGTTTAAGCATTAAAAAAAAGAACAAGGAGATTTTCAAGTATTGTCTTAAATTTCAGGTAGGATGTGGTCTACCTGTGAGCTGAAGCAAGGCAGGTAACCACCTGAGCATTTGAGAAAAGAAGCAATCAGTTTAGATAATGAAGTGGGTTTTATTTCCTTCATCTAACTTGTGTAAAACTAAGCCAACCCCAAAAAACTGCGGTGCAAGCATTTTGTTCCCTGTTTGTCCTTTTCACTCCTACCCTTGCATCTCACAGGCAGTCCAAAACAAACTGTAAAGCTACTTCTGGTGCAGTCTGCTGAGGTTTTAGAGGTCTACATTTTCTCCATTAGCTTGGGTCACGTTTGTTTTAAATGGTATGTAAGGGAAACAGCTAATTCTAGTGAACCCAATTCTTTTTGTGACTAGTTTTGTGCAACATTCGAAGAACAGACAGCTGAATTTAGTAATACCCAATCTTTTGAAAGCCTGACAGTCAGCCCTCTGGCATTCACAATTTCAAGTAGCATTTGGTGTGTAGTCTGTAAATGGCTAATCATTTAATAGTAAGTGGACAGCATCTATTATTCGTCATTAACTTATACACACTGATCAAACAAAATAATATTTGGGGGTCCTGATGAGACTCATTGATTGCCACTGTTTCAGGATAGTCTGACATTTTGACCCACCAAAATAAATGCCTTTCTTGGAATATTGGTTAATCTTAGGGATAAAAAATGTGTTAGAGACACAGTAGGAATGTATGTATGGGTGGCATTTTTAAATATTTTAATCTTTTGTAGAGAATGCTTTGATTCAGTTAATGAAGCTCATACCTAGATGCTCCTCATTACTATAAAGAACATATTTTCTTACAGTGTTGTCATTACTGGGAGCTTACCATTGTTGGAATGACTGCTTCTTTCTGAAAATAATGAATCTTAACTAAGGCAGCATTATGCCCTTGAAGTGACTGGCTTTATTGATTTTTTTTTTTTAACTGGTTACTTTATTCTGTAAAAATTGACACTGCACTTATATATGTGCACGTATATATTTTTGCTTTGTAGTTACACGTTTTTTGTCCTATCTAGATAAACATCTCTGTGAAGGGTATCTTGGTCTGATTCTGCAAGTCTTAATCCTCTATAATCAGCTGATGTTAATCACCATGAGATAAGTTGAGTGATTTTTGACTATGGTCAAATACGTATGTCATGTATTTGGACTATATATTTAGAATGAGTAAAATTGTAGTATTTAGATCACAGATTCCAGACTGAGTGGTCCAGGGAAGTAATTCTCATCCACCACTTGTGTAGTGGTGATGCTGCTGCTGGCAGTATTACAAGGTACTGAGATCCATTGAGAGCATATGGGCAGGGTTGTGCCTCTCTGTCTCGCTCTCCAGTTTATATTGCACCAGGCAGACCTTTCTGTTCCTGAGCTACATGCAGTATGCTTCATCTCTTCAGATATGATGGCTTTCTTAGACAATTTGGGATTTTTGTTCCATAAGGTCCTTGACTGGGTTGTCAAAATCTTCTGTGCATGCTTCAGTTGATGTTATTTATAGTTATGCTTTTTCTGCATCTTGGAGCACATGCATTTTGTTTCAGAAGCTGCGACAGGATTTCCATGAGATACTGTGCAGATATACACCAGTGCACCACTGATCTATTAGCTTCTGATTTGTAGGTCAGGGAGGAATTGAGGTTTTGCTATCTAAGCAGTATCACCTCTTTGCTGCTTCAGTGCTCACATGACATCTCAAGTTGGCTGAAGATTAAAAGGACACTGTCAAGGTATCTTTCGCAATTTCGTTTTTATTATTTATTTTGTTTGCCTTGTTATTGCTGTCATAAGCCATTGGAAACTTGAGGTCTAGTGCCTTAGCAGCAGGCCTTTGTCCTCCGGAACAGGTACTGTTCAGCTGCTTATGGTTTATTTAAGAGTTGTGAAGCATTTTCTGTCTTCTGAAATGCATTACTGAAGAATTACAGCTTAGACATTGCAAGCGAGAGGGAAGAAGTGGGTAAATCAGTTTGGGGTAAGTCCTGACATTTTGTCATTATGGTAAACTCAAAATACTTACTATTTTCCTTATTTCTTTCAGGACCTAGTAGTTTGGAGTCTAGAATTAGCCATCAGTGCTTCCTTTGCATGGTTATCCTTGAGAGTGGACTTTCCAGGGGATTGATAACAAGACCTGCATTCTAGTTGGATATAGTTGGAATTACCTGATGAAGTAATCTGCATAAGAACTCTTGCAGGTGCAGTGGTATTGACCGATTGAGGTGCTGAGCATATCTTTACAGGATCTGAGCTTTGTGTGTCACAAATGCCTTTTTTCTGTTCTAAGCTTAGGTATCTTCCCCTCTTATTTCTGCTCTCATAAAAGGAATGATCATGGGGGTTTTTTTGTACAGGAAAATGTTGCCCTAACTTATTCCTGTATGAAAAAGTCTTTTCTTAACTGATCAACATTCATTGCAATGTAAAGTTAGTGAAGCTAGAGCTACTGTTTCCAGTAATTTAACTGCCTCTTCTTCATCTGCTCTGGTGGTGGAAGTCATACCCATGAGTTGGAATACCTCCATGGAGCCTTGTCATTACAGTAAATGTTCTCTGTTTAATTTGGGTTATGTAGTGATAAAATTTTAAGTAACTGCTATTCAGAACAGTGACAGAAGTGATGGCACAGACTTTTTTTACTGCATTATCCTGTTGGTAAGAAACTGTATTGCATAGTTTCACTATCAACAGTGTCCATGGCTACTGGATTCACAGCTTGATGGGAGCTGAACGTATATAATGATATTGGATAATCTAATTTTTGCAGGTTTTAAATGGGAAAATTATAATCTTTTGAACAGTACACAGAGTAGCAAAGCTTGCAGAGATTGCCCAGAGGAAAGAAAATTACAGTGACTTAATATATGGTTCATAAAGTGCAGGCTGTCTTTGGGAAGGAGAATCTGAGATGTGACAGTTAAGTAGGGGTAGCTTCAACCCCAGGCATGTCAATTAGAGTCCCGGTTTAGAAAGGGCAGCCACTTCTGGCTGCGGATTAAAACAGTGGATACAGACAGACTTCTCTGGAGGCTGATCCAGTCTATGAGGTTGAATCGAGTCTTTTAACTGGCACTTTGTGAGCATCTCTCTGCTGAGTAGCAAATACGGGTGTTTTATGGAGACTACCTTCCAAAATTAGGAATTTGAAAAACTGAAATAATCTAACATTCCTTCTACAGTTCTTAATCTGATGCAAGGAAGCTTCAGTCATGTTCATCAGTAAAATGTCAATAACCACTCAAAAAACTTTTAATTCAGTTTTGCGTAACAGAACATGTATTCTAGTGGTCCCAAGGTATTGAAAACTGTTCTTGTATGCAGGATCCATAAATTTAAAAGTTTTCCAGAATGTTTAAGACACATACTCTTTTGCCTGAATAAGTATCACATTTGACTTTATTTTATCAATGTAATGTCAAGTGAAGTCTCAGACACGAACCCTAACTTAAACTGGCAGTGTTCTGCTCCTTTGCACCACAGGCTGGGTCATGCCATCCTGGTATAACTTCTCCTCATATTTTTAGACTGGTTCTTTTTTAATTCAGTGTGACAATACAAGTAGTGAGTTATTGATGGCAGCTAAAGTGAGACCATTATGACTGTAATCAATAACACACCTGCATAGAATAACAACTACTACCGGGGACATATTTTGTATTGATTCAGAAATTTATGCTGTCTCCACTACACCCCAGTCTGCTACTTCCATAATTTATGTAATAAAATCTCTACTTTAGAGAAGCTGTTACTAAGTTAAATACCAAGAAATGATGACATATCAAGATGTAAATTACATATTGAAGATTTTACTACAAGCAGAAATAGCACTTGCTAAATTCCTGTGGGTTCTGATTCAGGACCAAGGCACTTCCTTACGGCCGGCTGAAAGATAATGGAAGTCAAAACCCGTGTTCTCTCTCCTGAGGCAGTATTTTAGAGGTGGAGGGCAAGGCACTGTTTTTAATGTGGTGTGACGATGGAAGATTATTGAATTGTACAATCCATAAGTTTGAAACCTCTGTAAGTAACCACATTTTTTTCCCTATGTTTCATTGTGGAATGTTCTTGCAGGTGATAAACAGTCTTCAGCTTTTACAAACTACTTACTATGCTGATGGTGGGGTTTCTGAATCCCAACGCATGCTCATCTATCTAGTCAAGGAAACAACCACCTCATTTCATTTATGATGCCACAAACCACTTTCCAGTGTTTGAGAAGCAGTATGATAACTCTGATTTTTAGGAACTTTAGTATTTAAGGTACTGAAGAACTCAGGTTAAACAGAACTGAAGCTTGCTACATATATATAAAAGGAACATGAAAGATTCTTGGTGATATTTATAAATAAATTGATACCTTGGTTGACAGGTGTCCGTTAGGAATTTAGGCCCAAATTCTTAAAGTGATTTAGGCACCTAGTGCCTGTTAATTTCCATTATATTTCTTTACAATATTGTTACTGAAACCAAGGGTTTAGCTTTAGGAATCCTTTCAAAAGCTTAGATCACAGGTGTATAAACTTCCTTGACTTGTTTCTTTCAGGTTTGTGTGATTGTTACAGCTTTATTTTCAAATAAAGATGGATTAACTTGGTAAGACGTATTGTCAGGTATATTTAAATTATTGCAACTATTTAAAAAATGCAGTTGTAGATCAGTTTAAGATAAAATGTCAATCTCCACAGGCTACCAAGCTTAAAGAAGCTCTGAGCATAAAACTCGATTTTTGATGTCAGCATATATGAATATTTATATACATTTGGATTTGAAAGACAGAGTCATACAATAAACACAAGAATTCTATGTCCTTTCTCACCATGCTTGTTTAAAACTGCACAGTTTTGAAGGCATTTAGTACATTCCCAAAACCTGAGAAAAGAAAGGAGAGGTACATACGACTGTGGAGAGTTTCAAAATACAAATTTTCCATTTTATACTATAGTAAACTGTGTAATTAGGTCCAATCTCCATTTGAGATTGTGTAATTCAGAGAATATTGAACATCCCCACTTGCTTCAGGCTGTCTAGTGGACTATATTGCCCACAATTAAACAGATGAATGCACAAATAAGGATAGGCATCCTTCCATCCAGTTCTAGCTATATTTAGCAAATTTTTCTCATTTCCCTCTCTGTAGGAGGGTGATGTTGGTAACCTTAACATTGGCCAAGAGAACTGTCAGTGTCTTAAACTCTGCCCTGAAAGGTGTTTTACTTTCCCATTTTGTTTTGACCTTGTATTCGCTCCCTTTCTTTTGTATTAACCGTTTCTATGTCCTAAATGAAAAATTTGCTTTGCATTGTCCATCTGAATGTAGAAAGAAGTAGAAGGTCATTCTCTGTGCCACAAGGGATTAGGAAGATACTGGTAGTTTCACAAGTTCAGTGTTCTGAAGTCTATAGGCGGGGAAGCAATGCAAAGAAAACTCCTTTTTATGGAAACCAATGGTATAAATTCTGTAATTTTTTACATTATTTTATGTGTCTCTATTTCAAGAACTACAATGACTCATGTTAAAATGCAGTAGCCTTTCTGTGTTGTATTACATTTAGAAAACACAGAATTGGGCTGAGAGAAGTCCAGTAATTGGCAATAGACATTTTAAGCATAAATAAGACTATGTATTGGTTTATTATAGGTTTTGGTTTTTTGTACTACAGGCTTCCTACCTGTGCAATAATGAGTAAATACTGCTCTGTTTTGAAGGTGCAGTGTTTAGCCAAAGAAATTGGCTACTGGTCCTGTAGTGAAAGACCTTAACAGGTGCCAAATGCAGATGTGTCTGTCGCAGTAATGCAGTTGGGAAAAGGAGGCTGTAGGGCAGATTTGGTGCATATGGGATTGTATTGTGTGGTTACACCAATGATGCAGAAAGCAAGGCCTGGGAGAGAAGCCTTTTAGCCCTTGATTAAAGTAATGCGGAGTATAGTTTGTCATGGTACCACAAAAAGAGGGAAAGCCTGGTAAGAATTACGGGATAAGCAGAACTATTTCATGTGAAAAGAGGTTGAAGTCTAGGGGCAAGCAGCTGGTCTCACACAGGAGAGAGTGATATTTTAAAATTTTAAAAATTATTTTTTCTTTGAAGTACTAAGCCGACATATTTTAGAGCTGTAAAAGCTTTGAAAACAGTAATACAGGTATTTCTCTTGTTTCAGAAGCAGACAAACTGTGGAGCTGTAATCTGTAGGAAAAGTACTGGTCTTCTGAGAGTTTCTGATTCTGGTTGAATGCACAAGGATAAAGCATGTAGAGATTTCAGAAGCTTTAATGTCTACATAGTAGTTCAGTTAGGAAAACTAGAATTTCCCATACGCACTGTCTTCTGTCTCTAATCTGTTAAGTAATATCTGTATGTACCCGTGAGACTGCTATACAGAGGATATAATTATTTTGTTTACCATTTTGAGATTGATGTGAATGGAATCAATACCAGTTACTTTGCTTTTCATTACTGAAGGCATCTGAAATGTTGACCCACCTTATCTTCCTTGTGTTAAACAGATCACAAAGCCCTTGTATACACACCATTTGACCTTCTAGGACATTCTTCAAAGAACTGGCAGGCTTAGCATGTCACTTTTTTCTTCACTTGAAGAAATTAAATCTAATTAGGAGGATCCTACTAATACAATGTAGATACAGATTACAGGTGCACAGAGTGTGTGGAGAGTCTAGAATGAAAATAGCTGTAATGAAGAAGCCGGGGGAGGGGGAAGACCCTGAAATAGGCTGACTTAATTATCAGTCTTGTGCTCTAAAATAAGAGAGACTTTAGTAGCTGCACTGATATAAAACATTTACAGCAAGTTGGAAAATTTTGTTGGGGAGAAATCTCTCAGGGTATTTTCTTCTAGAAAATATAAAATGAGAAAGGCATTATGCACAAATGCAACAGTTGCACAATTTTAGTATTAGTGATTAACACCTGATATTTATTTCTCTCTTCTTCACCCGGGTGTAGTTGGACTGGGTACACCTGAATTACTTATGTGTTTTAAGAGTGGAAGCATGAACAGAACTGACTTCTCCTTGGGAAACCTTTGACATTTCACTGGCTGTTAGCGTTGTCCTTCTTACAGCAAATGTCACTTGAGGCTTTTGTAATAGAGAACAAAAAAATATGCTTGTGCATGCTTGTCATTTCACATGAAATCAAGAGACTGATTTCTGATAGAAATCTCAAGAGTATTGAGTTCATACAGGTTTCTCTCAGATCCCCCTCAGAATAACTGGGTTTTGCACATATTTTTTGAGGCAAGGAGTGTTAATAGTGGATTTTCTGAGAAACTATTTAAAATACTTTTGATAGTATAAAATTGAGAGAAACTTATGAGTATGTACAAGACAAAATCCAACTGGTTTAAAGTAGGTGTAATATCTAGGACTGGAAAAAAAAAAGAGCTTGTTTCGTGTGTCCTTGTGTGACTGGGGAATTTAGAGCAGTCATTGGAAGATGAAGGAATCCAGCTCTCTGCATTATTGGACCCAGAGGCCATACTGTGTGATTACTAATGCATGCGGGCATGGTCAATAAATTTCATGGTTATACATCTCATTGTCATTTTTGAAGCTCATTGATTTAAGCAGCTTGCGCTGATCAAGAATACTACAACAGGCAGCACAGCCTCATACGCTGACAGGTAGGAAGTGGAGGAGTCTTATTTCAATCAAAAACTGAGGAAAAATTTGCTGTTAAGTGTGAACTGAATGCTGGAGCAAGTTGGCCAGAGATTGTCGAGATCATATTCCTGGAGATTTTCAAAACCTGCCTGGAAAAGATCCTGAGCAACTTGCTGAAACTGATTCTGCTTTGAGCAGGAGAGTTGCCAGGTGATATCCAGGGGTATTTCCAGTCTCAGCTCTTCTGCGTCTACTGTGCAAAAACCAGAAAGTAGTTCCAGGGTTGTGAAACAATCTCCCTTTATGTTTCTCACCAGTGGGGATAAGCCAACAATGGCTCTCCCCTTGCCTGTGCTGGTTGTGAAGGGGGAGATGGATGGACAGAGCTGAGTCAGACTGGAATGTGGCTGCAGGTCTGAGGGCACCATTAGCAGCTGCGTTTATGAGACCACAGTTTGTGGTTTTTAACCAACTTGGTTGTATCTATTTAAATTAACATTTAAGGTCAAACTTCTGCCATTAGTGCAATAAAGAATTTTAAGAGGTGTATTCAAATTTACATGCTTCCACTGTCACTTTATACAGCTGGCTTCAAAGCATTTTGACTTATATTGAACATAATCTTCTAATGAGTTTTGTTTTTGCCAGGAGGTACATGTTTCTTCCATTATCTTGTTTGCTTCTATTTGTACTTTGTGAGTAATATTGGCAATTACTTTTCTACAGTACCATGTTGGTAACAGCAGCAGGAAGCCATAGTTAGCTCAGCTGGAACATTTTGGCCTCTGGAGTTCTTGTTACTGCATTCGGAGTAAGAAATAACTGCCTGCTTATTTTTGCTTATATTTGGATACTCTCATCCCCTTTCTTGTTCAATATTTCTTTATTGGTTAGACTTAAGACAGCTGGTAGGAATAGTAAATCCAAGTTGATTGTAACAGATATTGTCTGACATTGGCATGTCTGTAACTAGGAAGAGGAAAACAATGTGCAGTAAATATTTTGGACAAGCTGAAAGAAGTTGCTAAAATAATTCATAATTGTCCTGCCTGCTAGATTGGATATACAAAGTGAAAATTTTTTTCCTTTATTTGTGTACATTTTTGAAGAGCCTCAGAATTGCTGTGATGGTATATTGAGCTATATTTCTGCTCAGTGCTTTTTGTGGACATATTTTGTGTTACCTGTAACTTCCATCAGTGCAGTCTTCCTGTGGAGAGCATCCTGTGGTGGTCGTGGGACTGGGAGACCTGTGCTCAGTTGTGCTCAACAACTGGTCTGCATTAAAGCACCTTGGAGACATATTTGTAATATTAAAATAAAGGTGCTTAGCCTTTGTTTAAAATCCTGTCTCTCTGGAAGCAGGCTACCTAATGAGCATGTTTTACTCATCTCATGGGGACAAAGCCTGAGCTGTTAAATTTGTGGCAGCAAAACGAAACAATTTTTGAACCAAGTCATCATTTTCAGCATCAATAGAAGGTCGTGCCCTTGTCAGCTGGCGTTGGTTCAGCATAAGGTTCCAGTCAGAATTGGCTGCGTTATGCTTAGAGCTGCTCTTTAAGAGACCTTCACCCTTCACTCTGGAGCTGCTGCCGTGGTGGGGCTATTGAATATTTATAAGAGGCTTATTATGAGACTCCTTCCTGCAGTCAGAGTGTAGACTTGTTAGTTCTCGTCTGGCAGAATGAAGTTTGTTCAAGCTCATGACAGACTCTACTTCCATCATTTCTTCTCTGCTTACTGTTGTGCGTTAAGCCATGATACTGATTTAAGTTCAAAATACAACTCCACTTGTACTACTACAGTAGTTTCAAGGTTGGCTTGGTTCCTGAGAAATTCAGACCTTGTGGGACCTAGAGTTTGGCAGACTAAACTTTTTAAACAAGGTTACGAGTGAAGGCTGGAAAGCTTGTACTCTTGCTCTGCTGCTTGACTTAACTAATGTTTTACTCAGCTGTAGTGTATAGAGATACCCAAAATCATACTGAATCCTCACCCCTTGCAATTTTAAGAATACGACGTTGCAAAAAGTTAGGGATCTGTTTTAATAGTAGGTGATTATTCTCGTCAGAAATTTTTACAGTACACTTGAATTTCTCTTCGCATGAGCATCTTCAGATGATGGAAAGAGATGAATTTTTAATCAAATGTAAATTACCAGAATGTCAAAGACACTTTTGGAGCAAAGTTGCTCATAAAAGAGAAAAAGTTACAACATACAGAAGTATAAGTTATAGATAATTACAGTTTCTGCCTGAACTCTTCTCAGGTCTTACGGCATATGTAGGTAGCAGGGCATCCAGATTTGTAGCTCAAGTGATACATTGCTTTATTGAAAACTTATATTAAATCAGCTGTCAACTTCTGCTTTTCTTACATCATCATTAAGAAATTCACTGATTATTTACTTTTTTTAAATAGGCCATAATATTCCACTTGTTTTGAGAGTAGAAGCTTTTAAAATGTCTCATACAGGATTGACATAGTCAATTAAAAATAATTTTAGAAGTGCAGTTTAGGATTTATTGCAATGTTTTAAAATTTTATCAAGCCACTAGTGGCATTTTTTTAATATGTAGTATTGTCCTGCTGATGTCTGTTTAATATTATTTCTGCTTATTATTATAACCGCATTTCTTTTGGATTAGAGGAAATTGTCTGTTCATTTTATTCTTTGGAAAAATGTTTTTAAAAGGGCAAGCATTGGCAAGATTTTGCTTCTGACCTCTGGATTGAATTGCTCATCAGGCAAAGTCTGAATTGCTAATAAAAATGAAACTTTTGAGGAAAATTCTTGCCTGAGGTTGGATTTGTACTGATTCAACACTTTTTTTATGATTATACCATCTCCCTCAGTGCTTTTTCTGGAACAACGTGACCCTTTTAATGAATTTTATTTTGTGACAAACTGAATTCCCACGTACGTGCTCTACTTGCTTGTGTGTTTTGTGTTTGTGATGTGGTTTCTCCTTTGTTCTGCAGCACTTAAAAGCATTTACTTGTCAGAGTTGAAGATAAAGAAAGCATCCTGTTAGTAATTAGATAAATTTTCATTGTGTCATCCTAAAGTCAATGGAATTACCGTATCGAGACATAGTGTTGTCTTACGATTTGTAAATTACAAAATGAAACAAAATTTACCGTGGAAGGTGACGACATACGGGGAGAAGATACGGATTTTGGGAGGCAGCCAAATGCTGACTTGCTTACAAGAATTGGGGGACAAACCCCAAAGTCTTCCTTCATAAAAGCCGTCTGCAGGTAGTTGTGTTCATATTTTTTAGATCACTTAAAAAATCAGTTTCTTAGACATAAGACGCTGTTTTGCCCACTGAGTGCACTTACATCCTTTGTGAATCTGAGTGTTAGTTTTTCTCTGGTGTTAGTGGGTTCAGGTGAAGCCTTGTGGGTGAGCACTCTTCATCCAGAACAGCAACCCCCCCTGCCCTAACAAAACAACCCCTAATAATTTGTGATACTCATTACTTAAATCACTGCTGTAAATCGCTCTATGTCAGTGTGACTGTCCTAGAAATCCAGTGTAGCCAGCAGTAGAAGGGCCAATGGCCAGTGGTGCTTTGGCATTGCAGTGCTATCGCTACGCTTGGGCATTTATTGATTGATTGATTGATTGATTTATATATTTATTCCTCTGTGCCTGCCCAATATGTAGTGATAATCAAGAATTATATGGTACTACCATTCCAGCCTCTTGCTTCCTTCTTGTTTTTAACTTAAACATTCTGTAGAGATCTGAGATCTAAAGTTTTTTAGATTTTAAGTTTAGAGTAAAATTTATCCTCTTCTCTCCTGTAAGCCCCAATGCTGCTCACTCGTAGAGTTCTACACTGAAGATGTGACTTCCAACTTGCATTGTACGTATGGAATTGGGTGTATTTATAGCTTGGAAAGAAAGACAGGTAAAAGAGTTGGAGACTTATGATTTTTGGAGTTAAGATAAAGAGAGAAAAAATTGATCAAAACTTGGTAAAATGTAGCCCAAGAAGGTGTTTGTGTTCCTTGGGAATTAACACTTTTTATTACTGTTAATTCGATACGAAAAATGCTCCAGTTTCCTTGTAACTTCATATATGTTTGTTTTCTGTGGAAAATACTCTTTTGTGTATGAAACAAATCTTAGGTCAGTGAAACATAAGGAGAAGCATCTTGGCTATTTTTTGCGTCTCATTACGGTACACTTAAACCAAGTGATTTTTGGATTTTATGACCCAGAGATTTCAGTAGAAATTTTTCCACATGCTAGAGCATTCAAACCAGATGGAAATTTCAGCCTTGAACTTTGATTTCGGGAAGTAGGAACCCTACAGACTGACAAAAGCCTTGACTTAAGGTGTTTTGAACTAGGGATAGCAGTGCAGTTTTGGCAGGTGTTTGGACTGTATATGGAGTTGTCTCATTCCTCAGGTCAACAAGCCTTTAGTTACAGTGGTTACAGAGTTTGTTCAGAGTTTGATCTGCCTCTTATGTTTTCCAGGGATATCCATAACTGAGTTGTGCTTTATGAACAAGGGGAAGGGCCTAACAACTCGCCTGAAAGGGTGGTAAGAGTTGGCAAAATTTCTTACATATACTTGTATTTTTTTCATTATTACATGTGTTTGTGTGTATGAAGTCAAGAAAGCAGAATTGTCTGGGACAGTAAATAGATTTAAAAAGTACCAGTCTCACAGTTGACATTCTTTAGCCAACAATAAAGTGATAAAAGGCTAAATTCTTTTTATAGTAACAGCCTGCAGTGACCTTTCTCTCAAACAGAAGGACTTTTTCAACTGAGTGTGGCTAAAATATGCAAGAGTTTGAATTAGCCTGCTTGGAATAACAAATCATCAAATAAAAACAAATGTTTGTTATAATCAAAATGTAGAATGATCAACTGCATATAATGTAGCTAATAATAAAGCTTCCAAAACTTTATGCATGGGCCTTTTCAAGATGTTTTGTTCTGTCTGGTCTTTAGACAAGAGGTGAACTGACTTCCCATCTCTTTACTGCCCTTTCTCAGCCCCTCAGTTTTGTGTTCTGCTGTACAGTCAGATTTCATTTGGGGTTGTTCTCAGAGCTCTGTGTGCAGAAATCTGTGGTGTGGGAATGTTGCAGGGTTCTAAACTCAGTGGTTACCCACGGGCGTGGTGGGATGTGGGCCTCGCTGCAGCAGAACCTCCCTGCTGTAGGTGAAGGGCCCTTGGCAGAACAGCACAGTCAACGTAGGCAAAGACCAAGCAATTTATTAATTTGTATGACTTTCACTGATCTGAGAAGTCATTACTGAGACCTAACCAGGCAGAAGTTTCCTTATACAAGGAAAAGTCATTTACATGGGGATAAAGGAACATAATTAAAAAAGCCTGGTCTCTTAAATGGCTAAAACCAGAAGACAGCTGTACTGTCTAAATGAATAAAATTGTTTGAATAATTCAAACTTTTAAAAGCTTTCATTTCTTTTTATTAGTCTCCTTTTAAATTTCTTTTAGGGAAAGTAGATTTTTGGGTAAAAGATGGGAATACAGTTTACACAGTGCAAGCAAAACTGAAAGCTACTGCTTCTGAATATCCTAAGCAATATAGAAGAGGTGGGAGATTTCTTAGGGGATTTTTCACTGTAATAGTCAGCCTAAGGTGAATCTTGTAGTGTTTAGAGCAAAGGAAAATGATTGTAGCAGTGAAAGGGAATAAAGTGACAGGAACAGAAGGTGTTACCTGTTACCAACAGCCTCACTACCCGTTCAATATTAGGTGAAAAGGTAGCAGGCAGTCAAAAGCTGTTTGTAAAGACTTGACAAACATATATCTGTTGTTATTTTGCAGTATATTTGTGAAGGAGAAGAATGTAATTTTAAAATCTTCCTGCTTTTTCTACTCTGAAGAAACAGTACTAATTGTCCTATCATTACCAAAGGGCTTTTTTACAGAGTTCATGTCTAAGACTGATTTCTTGTTTCAGAAGTGAGGTATTCTCTGTATTCCTTTTAAAGAGTATGTCACCCTTAATCAGGAGAGCCATACATTTTCAGAATGATGGTGCTTTCAATTTATTGCTTGTCAGCTCTAAAGAATGCTAGTTACAAGTGCAACTCGTTGGCTGAGACTGCTAACTTATGAAGCAATTCTAGGTTTATTTTGATTGGTTATTGGTCTGTGGCTTTTAATGATGAGATTGAATTGCATTTCTGTGCAATAGATATTGTGGTGGAAAATCTGAAAAGTTGGAGCCATTTGGAATTACTCTTACTCCCACTGAGGTCAGCAGTAGCATTTCTGTGGCTTTCAGTGGGAGTAACATTATACTGTCTGAATGTGAAGACTTTTCTTTCAAAAAACACTTACAATAGTCTGCTTTAGTTAGGGTTACATGAAAACTAAGTAACTATTGTACTACTTGTTTATGGAAAAAAAGGTATTTCCTAAGTAGAAGAAAGAAGTTGTAACCATTTCTGTTGTGCCAGCATACTGGGTTTTTTAATGCCTACAGCTCTGAAAGCTATGGCACCACAAAAATTGGTTATCTAGAACTGTTTTGATTATATCCTCCAGTGTGTTTTAGTATATTGTCTGTAGGAGTAGGTCTGAGCAGACAGAAGGCTTTCTTGCAAGGCAGGGAGTGTTGTGGGATGAATACTTATTGGAGTAGTGGTAGACATGGCTAAGTTCTGCCATTGCAGGTATTACTGGTCATGTGAACAGGGGATCTGGATTGGAGAGGAAGCATGTCATCTCCTGAATACATGTAGTTTTCAAAACTGTGTATTGGTTCTCAACTTTTAACAAAAGGATAATTACTATTAGTTGCATTTTCGTGGATGTCATTTAAGAAAAAGCTTATTTTTTTACAGAGGTAAAAATTCCAAAAAGTGAGATGCTATATTTGCTATGCAATAACTGTCATAAGATTATTTTTTTTAAGCCCCTGTATGAAGATGCTGTTACAGGTGAATTTGGCATATAAGCTTCTAGCCCGTGGTTGCCCAGAAATGATTTGTGGAACATGAAAAATAAGTGCCTTTTCAGAAATTAATACTAAGTAGTCATCTCTAGAACTGTAGTTGAGTGATTTAAATGGTCAGTTTTGTTTGCAGTACACAAAATGGAGTTGACTTGATTCGAAATGTGTTCCAGGCTGCCAGATTTCAGACCTCAGCCATCCAGAATGGGTGTTTTCAAGCTGTTAGGAACATTTTTTTTCCTTGTAATTAATTTTCTTTCCCTAATTCATTGCTTGTAGATTTATGGCTGCTTATTTTGGGTTTCTACCATATTTTCTGGAATGATCAACAGTGACGAATTAATCTTAATTGATGGATTACTATACATTAATCAAACTCTTAATATGCTTGATATTTCTTGCGAGTAAGCTATTTTTTTAAAACACTGTCTGTAGTTCAGTTTATTAAATTAAGACTTGAGCATGTGAGAATCTTTGTCACATACGGGAAGCACAAGATATGACCCAAATACTCAAATTACCCAAAGTTAGCATTTTGTTTTATAAGCATTTGCTGCACAAACAAATCTGAGCTAAGTAATTTTAGAAAGGAATTTCCCCTCCATATAGTGTACATTATATGTGGATGTTAATTAGGTATTTTTCATCTGTAGCTCTTGGAAAATATTTTCATCTGGTTTGTCTGATGCCAAGTCTGTTTATCTCGAAGGGGAAGTTTTGCTATTGTCTCTGCATGACATGGTTTACAAACTACGTCTGATGACTTTGTGTTGTGTGCCTGAGAATTCACCTCTACATGATTGTCTTTAGTTAATGATCACACAAGCCTTCCAGAATTGCTGCTGAGTCCGACTTCTGCATTCATTGTTATCCACACCATTATAGTGCCTTTGGTGGTGTTGAACAGATACCAAAAAGTATGTTGGATTCTTATGTACAATATGCATGGATTTAATTTCTTATATTTCTTGATGGAAATTTGGAATCAGTTAATTCCTAATTTAAAATGGTGACTTGTTTGAAAGCTTGGGGATTTTGTCCTGGTGCTGCTTTGACTCGTTGTGGTTTATTGATGGCAGCTGAAGAGTTGAGCTTTTTCACTTAACCCAGATGAGGTCTGGATGAGCTGGATGATGAGCCCTTGGAATGTTGGAGTTGCTCCCATACATGCTCAGGTCTTCTCCTAACAAAGATGACTGCAACAGGAGCAAGCCTGGTACTCTGCAGTGGTGTTGTGACAGGCTGTGGCTATTTATTTCCTTCCACTTCACTGCGCAGCCACATAGCACTAACAGAAGATAAGTTGTATTGCTATAAATAGTATTGTGGTTTGATCAGGTATGGTGTAATGAATTATAATTTACTTTAGGGAGCATCAGAGCTACTGGAATACTGTTTACTGAAACAGGCAAATTTTTTTAGTAGGGTGTCTACTAAATGTTTGCAAAATTACTTACCTGTCTGAAGTAGAATTTCATTGAATTGCCTGGCTAAGGTTGGCCTTAGAAGTCTGTATGGTACATCATTGTGTGCTGCCTTGCTTTCTGCTTCATGGCTTGGAGAAAACCTGCTTCATTTGAAATGCATTAGTATTCAAAACCTGGATGCTTTTCTGGACTCAAAGGACTGATAATCTGTATTTGGGATATGCACGTGGAAACATGCTAATGTACACCTATCAATGGAGCTGTACATTTTTGCACACATTAGTATTGAAAACAAATATGTAACTTCTGATCCTTGAGATTGAACTGCCAGTGTTTCCATTCTGGTCAAACATGCAATTCAACTCCTCTGTCAAATCTTTACTGGCATATTCCCAGATGCCATACCAAATTTCCCCATATGGATCCAATGAGGAGATTAAAAGTTTACAATTTAATATGTACTTTCATAGCAAGAGTCATGGTAGGCCTTCTTAATATTCATTCAGTGTTCTTGGAGACATCTCTGGCAATAGTGGAGTAGGATGGGCACGGTCTATTAAAACTACAGTGAATAAAACTTTAAGACCCAATCTCTTGATTTAAATTTCTTACAGCAACTTCTCTATAGAATTGACGAGGCATAAATACTAGACAAATTTTGTCTTCTTATTTATATCCATTAAAGGCCTTTCCAAGTGGATAAAGGAAACTTAGATGATGAAAATAGTCAAACAAAAAATATAAAGCATTAGCTTAGAAAAATGTTACAATACCTGCTCCTTAGTAAGCCTCTCCTTAGAAGTATATCCTCACAGAACAGGTACAGATGAAATTGAAATGCAACCAGTTTAGCTGCTGCACCATCCCATGGTGACTGTTTTTAACTTTTTCTTCTTTATACTTTTTCTTAAAAAGTATACTTTATAAAAGACGACAGGCAATGTTATTTGGCTTTGGCTACTTTCTTGATTTCTTATTGTTTCAGTGTTATTCTTCCACTGTAAACTTCCATGTCTTATGGTAAGCATTGATTTTTAATTTTTTTTTTTCCTTCAAGCTGTATATGGTGTATAAATTGGTGCTGGGTTTCAACAGGGATGTACGTGGAACAAGTCTTCCAAAACTGGTTTGGAACTTTGCTGTAGAAACTTGTTGGAAATTGTCAGTAAGAATTTTTTGAGACTTTTTTATCTTGCACAACTTAAGTAAGGGGTCTTCCTGTTAAAAACCTGATGACTTTGTTGAATTTTGACAGAGGTTCTTAAAATGCCTACACAGTGAAGTCGAGAGCATTTAGACACTAATAAAACAGTCCCCTTTGCATTTTAGATCTAAAGCTGAATTCTTCCTCCATCTGGAGCGTTATGCATGAACAACTGCAGAGATGCGTTGTCCCATGAGAGTTCTGGCAGGGATTGTTTCCCTGGAACAGTGCTTTCAGGAACAGAAGGGAAACGTGCCCTGCTCTGTCTCAGAAGCTAAAAGCATCGCTTGTTCCTCCTCTCCTTCCTGACTGGAATTCCAGTAATTGTTGCAGCTTTAGCATCGCCCACATCAGTAGAAAGGGAGACTTTTGTTTCCTGCCACCGCTCCCTACCATTGCCAAGATGGATCTTGGGCATTTTTGGCTGGGGATATGAGGGCATATTTATCTCATTAAAATGATCTTTATCATATCCTATTGTTGACATTATCTTCAGCATGTTCTTTCTTTTAATTGAATTGTTGCCTACTGTACGGTCATTCTTTGCTTTCCTGAAGTGTTTCTTCTCCTTAAGATATCTGTACAGAATCCGAACTGACAGCTGACAGAAGACTGACTCCATAATACTGTAATGGATCGCAGTACTTCTTGTGTTGAGTGTTTTTTCTCTTGGCACTAGGCGTTCGTGAAAATATTTGCTGGGGATTTTTTTCACATTTTTCTATATACATGTATAGGATGATATTTTGGCACAAAGATGTAACACTTCATTTAGTGACAAAGATAAAATTTTCAGCATTCTTGGAGGAAGTTTGTATTTGTTTGATAGTTACACGTCACTCGCAGGCTATTTATAGATAACAGGGGGCAGCACAAAGATTCGATGCTTTCCAGCATGTGTTAATGCAGTATTATATCTTTCAAGAAGTTTTTTTTAATGGAGCTGAGTTTAGAAGTATGTTTGAAAACAGCCTTGTCACACATGCCATCAAGGTCAGAAGGGAGAGAAAGCAGACATTTCAATGTTCCAACTAAGTTTTGTGAAAGGACTGTAGAATGTAAGTGCTTGCTAACCAGTGAACTAGTCTCTTCATGCCTCTTGAACAGTCCTGCAATAGAGATGATGCAGTTTATCCTGTTCCGTGAAATTTTTAGCTCACACTGCTTGGGACTTGAAGGTTAAACTTTTAGGTACTATAGTTGATAAAAGCCACTGATTGATTATGAACCCAAAGTGGCGTCATGAAAGCCTGGAGGGCATGGTGTGGAAAAACCCCTAAGTGAGGTTAGAAACGTGATGTCTGTACTTGGAAATCCTCTAATTGTTTGTGTAGTGGCAAACAGAGGTTCTTTCTTGCTGTTTATAGACAGTGGAGGCTCTTTTGGCATTTTTATCATGGTTCTCTACCATCAGTTCTGGAGAAATGTGAACAGTTGGTTCCATGTTGTAGCAGCTCAGCGGTGGTAATACAGCTTATTCCTTGGAGTGCTGCTTCAGAACACCTTAATTTCAAATAAACATCCAACTGAAAACCACTTTGCTGAGCACTGGACCTGATTAACACTATCATTACATGTTTCTGCATGTAGTAATTTAAGCTTGTTACTTACAGTGTTGGGAAGCTGACATGCATGTTGGTAGCATTCGGTTATTAATTGAAAACCACGTAATAAGTAAACATCAGTTAGACTAACATTATGCCCCCAGACCTGGAGGTGTGCAGCCTCATCAAAAGCAGACTTTCTCTAATACCCTATGTGTACCAGTGACATTGAAGGATAATGCTGCTTTATGTTATTCTTTTAACATGAAAAAAAGTTCTGCCGATTTATTGGATTTATTCCAGACTTAAACCACTGTAGAAGCATACTACTGCTGTGTAAACCCTTTCTGCCAGCAGGTGGAAATATATATACAACTCATCTTTTGACTTAGGTCTGTCTTTCACTGGCTGATGTTTCTCTCCCAATCACTGAAGCTGAAGGTTTGTAGAAATTCTTTTTAAAAGTTCAACATAAAGGATCTTGCTGTGCCAAAACTTGCAAGCTCTTCTCTTTAACAGAGAGTCCAGACTTTCTGAAAGACAGGAATACTGGAATAATGTTCTGTAATACCCACTACAGGTAATTAAAAGCTGTAAACCGTGGTTAAGATGTCAGTGGTATGTTTCTGGAATGATTTTCTGTGGAATGGATTTCCTCTGTTGACCCTGGGACTGCTGTATTGCAGTAAATATGCCTGTGGTGTGGTACTAAGCGTATATAAGCATGGTCTTTGCTATGAGTTTGTGGTTGACACAAAGCTGCTCTGGCTTTTCATGGCAATCTTTGCTGTTTGGAATTCAGAACTAGTCATGCTATTTTGGCACAGTAGGACATTTAATTGAAAATAACATCACGGAAGTAATTTTTCATATTAGAGTTTACATAAGATCTGAATTAGATCCTAGCCTTGTATTTGAGATTGAAGTTTTATACTATTTCCATTACTATATAAATATTATATGGTAAAGAGTTGCTATTATTTATGCCATTTCAATGGCAAGTCAGACTTTCAGGGCAAGCAGAGTTGTGGGATAATAAGCTTAACAAGGCACCAGGTGAGATATTGTTGATCCAGTTTTTAACTGCTGAAAGACTGAGGAAGACTGTATTTAAGTCAAAAGAAGGAGAAGACATCTTAAAGGCATTGATATTCGATGTTCGGAAGGCAAACTCTAGAAAGGAATTTGGAAGGCTTTGAAGTCTGTAGCTGGATGATGGTGGAAGCAAGGGATGGAGCACATGTCTGGAGTTACAAAAT
The DNA here is from genome assembly GCA_013398055.1 of Ifrita kowaldi. Classification (NCBI taxonomy): domain Eukaryota; kingdom Metazoa; phylum Chordata; class Aves; order Passeriformes; family Cinclosomatidae; genus Ifrita; species Ifrita kowaldi. The sequence goes on along the minus strand of VZRS01013714.1, from coordinate 379,112 downwards.
GGCCAAAAAAAGCTGTTTATTTTTATAAAAAGTGGTGACATTTGTAAGACAGCATTCAGTTGGTACTAAAGCTACATCCAAGGAAGCTAAATCAGAAAACCCATGGGACTTTGAAGATACCATTCTGCATTTCTTTATTGTCTCTAATCGCACCCAAAGGTGAATTCTCAAATGTGGGAGAGCTTGTAAGCTTATACTGTGTTAGGTGACTTACGAGATGAGCAAATTACTGCCTGTACTCAGTGGTGTGCATAATTCTTCTTGCTTGGAAGGAAAGAGTTACAGACAAACTTGGAGCCTGTGGAAAAAAGGTCTTCACTCACAATGGAATTTGTCAAGCAGACACAGATATGCCATGGAATTTTTCACACTTGCTAATGGCTAATGGACCGTCTGGCAGCTCTGTTTAATTAGGAAAACTCTTGCCTTCCTTTTTTCTGTATAGCACCACAAGAGGAGAGAGCATTGCTGCATCATCCAGTGCTTTTGGGATGTTACATTGAGAACTGATCACATCCTGATTAACTTGTGAGAACAGGCAGCTCACAGCCTAACACTATTCTCTTTTTAAAATTTATTTTCTGCTCTTGTTTCCTGCTTGATTAATATTACGGCTGTTTTTGCCTGAAACACAGAATTATTTCTCTGTTCAGTTCTCATTGGGAGATCCAAAGGGCTTCTTTCCTAGTATACTGCAATTAAATAGGAAAAGGTTATCTAGCCTTTCTGAGAACTCATTTAAAATGAAGGTAATAAGAATATTTTCTCAATTTTTTTTTCTGAATAGTAACGTGCAGAGATTACATTTTGCGTCTTGGTCCAAAATCCCATCAGTTCTTTTTATTTCTGTATGTAATGTAATTCCTTGGCATTTGAAGAAGATGGCACTGGAAAACAGTGCATATGGGTTGGGGTGTTTTTATTTCTATAAGCAAGTTATTTTGATGTAATGAATAGAAGCCCATCTTCTGTCAGAAAGAGTTGATCAAATGTGAATTAAATAACCAGACTGTATTAAAGTCTGTGACTAAAATGGTAAATGTTAATATGATTCATTCAAAAGTGTAGGTATAAAATACAGTAGATAAAAATTTATCTTGGTCTACTAAAGTCAAGTTAATTGGAAGAAGGGTAGAGCAGGAGCAGGTGGCATTTTGTTTTGTCATGTTGTGACCACAGGGTGTTTCAGAATAGTTTGAGTTTGTTAAAAGGCAAATTTTGCTGGAAGGGATAAATGCAGGATTGTGTTTTGTCAACTTCTAATAGGACTGGAATTTCATTAGCACTACTATTCATTTGTGTTGTGGGAGGAAGAGTAAAATAGATTCTCATTGACTTAAAATGTCACTGTCAATTCTAGCTGCTGGAATTCTCTGCAGTTTGTTGGCTGAATATATGAAAGAAAATAGGACTATGGGTCAGCCCTGTTCACACTAATTAGGATCCATGAGGTTTTGTGTGGGCTTATATACATTTGTGGGGTTTTGTTGTTGTAGTTGTATAACGTTGTGCTTTTGTATTTTCTTCTAACACCCACACGCTCTTTGCTTTCTGATAGTGCTTCATATTTATTTCTGTAATGCAAACTGTCCTCTTGATTGCAGAAGCATAATTTGTTGTGCCTCTACTTCATACCTTTCTGTCCCCGGTCTCTTGGAAGGTCCTTGACGTTTCTTTGCTTTGTCTATCCCACATAATGTTTACATGATTTTCTTGTCCCACTGCTGACAGTCCTTTCTTCAGCGTTTTTCTCAAACTTGTGTTTATCTTCCCCGTCAAAGAGCTGTACAATAAATCCATGTATCCTTATTTCTCTCTTCACATTCATTCTCCTTCTGTTCTGTCTTTCTAACCTGTGTTCTTGTCACAAATTCCAGTATATTCCTTATGGGGCAGCCTTTGCAATCAAAGTCTGCATACTGGCAGAAGGATATATGTGATTAGTTTTTGCTTTGGCTTAAAGCAGAAGAATTACCATCTCTGCCAGTTTCAAACACATAGACTTACAAGCTGGCTACTAAATCCCAAACTTCTTAGAATAAGGTTTCTTATCTTCTTTTGTTTTGGTAGAAATACTTAGTAAAGATCGCTGGAAAATTCTGTCCTCCCTGCTCAAAGTGACAGATGATGCTGATACGGAATTTCCTGCCAGTTGTTAGGAACAGCCTTCAAATTATGACTGTCATGAAATTCTGTATTAGAGCGCAGTGAAGTGAGTAGAAAACAAAGCAAATGAACTCAGAAATACCTGTTGTTCATCTTGAATTCAGGAGTACCACATTAGCTGAAAAATCACTTCAGCCTCTTCTGACATTCTGGCCCTGTAACTTGTGAAGATCAAGTGCCATTCTCCTGCAGTCATTTTCTATATCTTAAAAAAGAAAGTTGTGTGAGGAAATGCTTTCATTTATAGATGATCAGTTTCCCCAACAAAATTTGTAATAACTGCATTATTTTTTCCTGATTGTTTTTAAACTTGCAGAATAACTGCCTAACTTCCCTCTTCCAATAACCTCAAAGGAAATTATATTAGCAGGAAAGGTTTCATTGCTTGTTCTCTGATATTTTAAAGTTTAAATTGAGAAAATATTCTCACTGAGTATGACATCATTGGTGTTCACTACAAGCATTTAAGACCTCACCTTTACAGGTCTTTGAGGAAAAATGTGCTGTCCCTGCAAACACTTGGGTACTTCCTCCTTGATTCAGAGAGAAAAGTTTGATGTCTTTGTAGGAGCAGTTGTTAATGTCAGTGTGTTAGGATTATTTCTCTAATTCTAAAAGAGCATGTTAGACATAAACAATCACAAATACAAGTATTGTTAATCCCCCAACTGTTCTGTGGTAGGTAAAGTCTAGCACTCCCTATTTTAAATATGGCTTTAGTTGAACTACTGCTTCTCAAAATATTTCCACTTATCTCTGAAGTTGTAATTATGGTATTCATCATATTTGAATATAATTGCTGCACTTTGCATTCTATTCAAGTCATAGGACTTCAGTAAAGAATTAATTTCAGCTATTGGTTTCTTGCCTACTGGAATCTGAATTTTGGACTCCATCTCCTTTGGTTTTTATCAGTTACAGTGTATTGTTTCTAATGAGGTTGTCTCATGTGTAGGGTATTCCTCTAAAATGGAACTAAACATTTACAAAATAATAAGTAAATACCATGTAGGTGGTTATCAGGTGCACAGAGATTTCTGGAGGCAGGAACTGCAGCAGCTCCATGTTAATCCTTTTGTAGACAAATTCTCCTAAATTATTTCATCTCTTATGAGAAAAATATTATCTCTGTATAACAAGACTTAATTAATACTTGTCAAGTGTTTGAGGTGCTCTGCTTAACAAAAGGTATTGCTGGGTAATTACAAATATTTATTCTACTGGGTGCAGTATCAGTGAGTAGAACAGACCAGTAATAAACACATGCCTCTCACACATGTCCTGAAAGAATTAAAACACTCAAAAAAGAAATTGGGATATTTAGAGACTTGTGCTCCTGGTAGATGAAGACTTTATGAAGCACTTTCAAAAGCTTGATAAATGCAGTAAACTACAGATGCACCAGCTTGTTCACTGTGTGCTGCCAATCACACAGAAATTGGGACGAAGCTTTGAAGTAATGTAGGACTATATAATAATATTATTCTGGGCCTTTTTGGAATGTGTGACCTCTTCATGGAAAGAATTGCACATCTGCACTCTAAAGTAGATATTCTCAGTTTAGAACTGATTAGAAAAGAGTTGCTAAGCCCCAGTCATTTTCTATCATAACCATGGTGATTTATGTATTTAAATGTAACAGATTTCCTTCTAAAAATAATTAATGTTTGTGTTTTGTCTCTCTTTATTTGATTTGAAAAGGCTTTCAGGATGTTGCTCCCCTGATGGGTAGAATTGTCCTGATTTCCACCAAAATGAACATCACAGATAGCTCCTCATTTTAGAGCAGCAGACTTAGAGCTCACAACATTGGTGACAACTGTAATGGAATGTGACGATGCTTGACCTTGTTGTCTCAGCCACCTTTCTCTTTTCCTTATCGCTGTTGAAGAAGAGAGATTGAGTTTTGGGAGAACTTGCTCACGATAGCTTTCTCTCTTGCTGCTTCCCCCGTGCTGGGTAGCCTCCTTTGCTGCTGCTGAGCCATGGCTGGTGCTCTCTTCTTTGCTGTGCAGTGACATTCTTGCTGCACACACTGAAAAGAGGAATGTGCAAGTCAAAGGCAATGCAATAGAGAATGGGGCTGGCAGGTTTGTGGAGCATCCCCAGCTCTCCCCACAAGCCCAGAGTGGAGACAGGCTCAGCACATGCTGAGCACAAATCATTCTGAGGCTCTCCACACATTTTTCTCTTCTTTATCAGTCTTTCACTGGGATGCTGTAAAGTTTCTTAGTTCTTGGGTATTATTTCCATGTGCAGCCTTGCTGCTGAGCAATTGTAGCAGTACCAGAATTCAATTTAGCAGTATTTCTTCAAGAGCTTGGGTCCTTGACTGATTTGTAGAGGACAAATGAAAAGAGCAATTGCAAATGGGCTTCTGTGCTATTAGAGCTCTAAACAGCCTTCCCTCTTGGCTGTGTGTCAGATCATACCTCAAGGAGGGATGGGTGGGCTATGAACCTTAAAAAGACTTAAATACTTAAGTGCAGGGTCAACTTGTCATATCAGTGGATGTCTTAAACTGGTCTTGGAGTGCTCAGCAGTAATAATTCTCTTTAATATTTTCAGGTAGCATTGAAGGTGGTAATTGAGTAGCAAGTGTTTTGAGTTCTTACATTTCTTAATAATATTTCCCTATAATTTACTTAAAATTTCACTATAGAACCTCAGTTTTGGGTTAATTTTTAAAAAGCATAGTTGCAGCTTGTTGTGCTGTGGGGAAGATTTGTATCTAATATATCAATAGCTGCACAAAAACTGGTAAGCCAGAGAGTGAACCAAGAGGAAGAGGTTGTTAGGAAGATCTTTTAAAGGAGAGACATTAGCATACAACTTCCTTTATTACTCAGCTATTTTAGGGTATTCCATCAATGCATAACATTAATCAAGGGAAAGGGAACTAGCTTGTGGCCTCTACGCTGTAGATCCTTGAGGCTGTGTAACCTCTCTTCCCGTACAAATTTGTGGACTTTGCCTGTTTCTGGAGCCATCAGTTCCAGCATGCTGCAGCATTGGCCATTCCCCTCAGTGGCAGCTCTCTTTCTTTTTTCTTTATTCCCCTCAAGTGTGCAGAAAGTGGCAGGCTTGAATTGATTTTGGCAAGAAGCCGTAATACTTGATGCAAGAAGGCTGTCATCTTCTGGTGCACAGAAGTGGTTTCTAGATGTGAAATCCATACCCTGATCCTTTGCTTCACCTGCTGTTTCAGTGGCACTGCTTGGGTTCAGTCTGTCACTGAAACATTCCTGCTTTGTTGTTTACAGGTGGCTCTCTGTGGCTGATTTATGACTCGGTGGGGAGATAACTGCCTGGTATCTTCATTTTTCTGTTATTTCACGTATGAAAAGGATGTATTGGCCACTGTTAAAGAAGTAGCCTTATCAAAGAGAGAAGATAATTACAAATCACCATTAACGTTCTTTGAGGGTGGCTAATTGTGAGAAATTGGGAGGAACAGCAGAATGGAAAAGTTTAAGTGCCAGTATCTCTGGCCTCCTGTTTAAGCATCAAGCCTGCCTTGTATAATAAAAGCTGTTTATAAATTGCTGCTCTGTTAAACGTGTACAGAATTTTACGATGCATAAATTGGGAAGCAGAGCCAGCGTAGGGACTTAGCAGAGTGATGAATGGATGACAGGGTGCAAGACTGAAACTGTGTTTTATTCATGGATTGTGAGGTCAAGAAGAAGAACTGCTGGGAAGGGCTGGCAGTTGAAGGAGAAAGATACAGAATCCAAGAGATAAAGAATCCAGTAATCTGAGAATTATCAAGCCACACTGTCACACTTCTTTTTGACAGTTACAACTCCAGGTAGTAGCTTTTTATTTTTACTTTGCTACATTCTCATGGGTTATTTTTATTCTTTCTCCCAGTTCCACTTGCATCACTGTCATCAGCTGCTTCCAGTGTCACAGCCCTAATTCTCCTGAATCTCAGTAATTTATTCTCTTACATTTTAAGCAACAGGTAAGAAAAGGGGTTTTTTTTTCCCTCCCACACTTTTGTTTTGATACAGCCACCCACCCCCACCCATTTACAATGTAGAAAGTATGTGATCATGCAATCCAAAATCATAGTCTTGGTCTGCCCAGCTGGAAGTTCATTAATCTGTTCAGTTTGGGCTGAACTTGTCAGGGCTCAAAAGATTGTTAGAGGCTGATAACTCATTAAATTGCCATTTAATTCTATTGGTCATGCAGGTATTCCTGAGCAGAATGCAGTTAATGCAACTTAATTCCAAACACATGACTCAAGTTCCTTGGTTTGCAATCATTATTTGTAGTTTTGTCACAGGATATGTTCAACCCGCAGGTGCATTTTACATCCACAAATACCACAGAGTAAAAAACAAATCAAGACAAGGTTAGAATAGAGCTGCTTTGGACCAATTAATGAAATCTGATTTCCTTTCATAATTTATTGTAGGGTCTTCCTGTATTTAATTTAAAATTGGCAGATAGATTGTTTAAGAAATATGCGGTTGCGCTTCAAAATGCATGTTTTTCTCTTACGTGTTCTCTGTGTCTTGCATCTGTAAGGATTTCTGCCAAAAAATGTTGGAAAGGAAATTAAAGAGGCACTCAAGATAATCATCACAAAGAGAAGAATTCCCTTACCTGGTAACAAATGAGAAAATACACCCTGATTAGTTTTACAGTAGCCATGGCCTTTAGTTTTCTTCTGGTAGCTTGTAGGCTGTTTAAGAAAACAGGTGATGTAAAGGACTCTGATGTTTGGGGAAACTGCCGCACTTCTTTATCATGCAGAAATGACAATAGATTCACTTTTACAAGCCCCAGTATCTCGACATACTCTCGATATTGTAACATTGTAATGCTGTAATTTGGCTTAAAAAAAAAAACATAGGCAAGCAGTATTAAAAAAAAGAAAATATTTGATTGTGATTCTTTATAAATGAAATACACCTGACAGTGCCTGCAGTATTGGTTGTGGTCTAATTGTGTGTTGCAGACTAACAGTATTTGCTGGACAGATTTCATCCTGCTTTTGCCACCAGGGTTGCTGGAGACCCCTTTAGAGCATGGGGGGAATGTTGGTTGAGAGTGGGTTCATTCCTTCCATAACACCTTTTACAGTAGAATGATATTTTTCTGGGGATGGCCTGTGGCTCCCTAGGCTTGCAGTATCAATCTGATGAGCCCTTAGTCTGGGAGTGGATGAGTGGGACCCACAGCAGTTATTCCAGTGGCACGTGGCGCTGTTCCAGTGGCATGTGGCTGACAGACCAATTGGGCACTCCAGTTCTCTGGAATTGCTCTGGATGCTGACTGGTGTCCTAGGAAAACTGGCTGTGCTCTGTGAAGGGTTTTTCTCAGCCCTACCTTAGTTCAGCAGTATAGCCTATATCTTAGTCTGCTAATTTTACCTACATGTTGATCCAAAATGTGACAGACTTGTTTGGTGCATCTGTCCTCACTGGTTGGACTGAGGTCCTTCACCCTACAGTGAGTACTTGGATTTTTATTTTTTCTATAGCAAATGCAATTTGAGGGGGATATTGAAGTTTGTTTGCACCGATAATACCTTGGGGTTGGACTAACATGAATGTCTGTTCTGCAAATAATGGCAAGGACAGCCTACATGCTAAGCAGGATGCAAGGGGAGTGTGGTGGTTGTTTTGTGAATGATTCTAGATCTTAACTTTGAAATTAAGGAACTATCAGCTCTATCGTAAAGTTAATATTTTCGACAAATAAGTTAGGCCGGGTTTTTTCCCCAACAGTTATAACTTGATACTTGTCTTCTAAGCTGTCAGTGATGTTTCTTTTAGGGGAGCATATTTTTGCTATCTATTTATTTTATGAGTAAAGGTAATATATATTTATGAATATTATTAGTAGTGTTGTACAATAATCAAAAATAGCTTTCCCACAACTCTAGATAAAATTTTAAAATTAGCTGTAAGAACCAGCCTTTCAGTTTGCAAATTAAGCAATGTGAAGCAGGACATAAGAAATCCCATGCAATTTTTCACTTTTCACACTGTTCAGAGTAGGAAACCATTTTGCCATGGAATAGGACTGGGTTCAGAATAGTTAATAGCAGCACTTTTTGGAAACACTACAAAGATGGCATTGGATGTTTCCACATATCACAGCTGGCTCACTAAGTGCCATATTTTCTGTTAAGTGCTTTCCCTGCTGTTATTTCCTCCCTGAAAAGTTGATGGTTGAATCAGTCCCTAAAAGCAGAGTGCTCCTGGGAGAAGCTAAGGACACACAGGAAATAAGCTTAGTCTGAATACTGGTGTTGGCTCATGTATGAGTTGGAGTTACATACTATTGTATGATCAGATAAAATGGTGCAGTGAAGAGACTTCATTCTTCTAGTGTCTGTTACTTTGTGCTTTCTGTATATGGGATTTTTATGGAAATTAGTGGATGTAGAGCATTATACATTTGGCTTGAAAAAGGAGTGGGAAGGAGAGTACATGTTGCCTTACACAGGGCTCTGGGAAGGAAGCAAATTGCATGTCTACCTGAAAATAAAAAGTTCACTAACATGGTGTTTAATGTGTTTTCCCAAGAAAGCAATTATGTATTTTAATCCTGAAGTCTATGAAATATATGCATTACATGTGTCACTTTTGTATACATTGTTTTGCTTCCATCTGGATTTGACAAATTACACTTGCTTTGGACCAAAGCCAAATAATATGAGCCAGTTTCATGCCTTGTGAGTTATTGAAGAGAATGGTTGGTACCTAAAGCTTCAGTTTGCTGGTGCCCCTCCCATTTCTCTTAATTCCTTTGGGAATCTTGGTTATAACTCTCTTTCAGAGGCTTAACAGTTTCTGAAGGCTGGATTACTACTCCAGTGGAATGGAAGGAATTTTAAATATTATCTCTCTTTCCCCTGCCATTTTTGCAGTCTCCTTTTTGCTAATTCTAGAGAGCAACTATGTTAAATCACAAAATATGCTTTGATCTTAATGGATCCCTGTCACAAAAATCACTGTCTGAACTTGGGGTCAGAAGATGTTCAGGGCAATAATTTGATTTTGTTTTCTGTATCTCTGCAATGTATTTATTAAAGCTCCCACGGCCTGTTCTCTTACTAAAGCATGTGTTTCTCTTTTGTTTGATAAGGTTCGTTAGGAGGCAGGGCTGCTGGTTTGCTGCTGTAACAGCAGCATGAGGAAGACAGACGAACAAGTAAATTTGACATACAGTCATGTTGTTGGAGTAGAATATACCTTGAACTAATCTTAGTCAAATGTGAGCTTTTATAATAATTTGGGGCTGGATTTTGTTGCATACAATCCAATCAATTGTGTGAGTTTATTGTGAGATGACCTATATACAGGGGTGATTTTAAGAGCACTGGAGATGCCTATTAAACTTAACTTAGAGGCTTTTCTTTTTAATGGTCTGTTACCTCTCCTTGTATTTGTATTATTTCAGTTTGCTAAGGTCTGAAATAGCAAATATTTGAAATGGGAGAAGATATGTAAAGATGTACTGAAAATGTGATTTGTGAACCTCTTTGGAATTCTCTGGGATGTAAGTATAAATGCAGAACGTCTGTTAGAGCATTTTAAAGACTACGGAAGAATAGAAAGAAGTTATTCATTGCATAACAAATTGAATGTATTGATCGTACTTTAAGAATCAAAGGTTAAGATTTTACTCAATTTACACAGAATGCTGCATGGAAACACATTATTTAAAGAAATTCAAATTGTATTCATGCTCACTGTCTAGAAATGTTTGTGTAGCAGCTTTAGCTTTTCCCCCATAGGAGATGACTTCTGTAATCCATGTTACTGATACACTGTAAAAAGTTTAATAATAGTACAGTTTTATTATTGCATAAATCTCTGTTATGGCAACATAAATCTCCTATGACAAACTTGAGACAAAATCATGTTAATTGTGTCCTTCTATTGACTTCAGCTGAGTCATGGATAGATTCTTTGACAAAATTAAATCAGAAGTGCAAAGAGGCTGCTTGTCAGCTTCATCTATATAGGCAAATAAAATAACTTAAAATAGGGAGTAACTGTGTTAACGCTTCCTGGAGAGAAGATGGTGTATAGATATTGATGAATTTGCCTCTTTCATGATCGCAAAGTCTTCAACCACATTCCTTGTGTAACTAGCTTTAATGTAAGAAACAGAAGAATCTAGCATAATATAACCATGGTAATTAAGATTAATATGTTGTAGCAGGGATTCCTGGCAAGATGGGCTGGAAGATGAAGAAAATCAACATTTGTTCTGGTAGCATAAACTCGTCAAGACAAATCTGTATCTCTTCTCAGTTCAGGTCATTGTCTATAGGGAATGTCATCACACTTTTCCTCATGTTGCAAATGGCAGCCACTAATATGGAGCTTTGGATCAATTGGTTCATTTCTGACTGCAGTTGCTTACCCATGGTGCACTATAATGAGCTTATTTTCCATAGTGATTGTATTTAGGTGGGGGCAGCATAGAGAGGGAAAAAAAACCAACTGGAGGGATTATAAAGAAAGCAAGGAATGTGATTTGAAATCTCTCATGTGGAAAGAGGGGCTTAGAGATGCCTCTTTTTCCTCACTTTTTGCATGGATACTCTTCTTATTTTTACTAGCATCTCTAATTAACTAGCTCTGTTCCAATGGCCTTCAATATACAGGCAGGGGTTTGCATGAAAGTGAGAAAACTTACAAAGGTTAAAATTTGGCTTTAGTTTCCACTCAGCCTGGTTATTTTGTTTTTATTATAATGATTTAGATTCTGAGGATAATTACCACAGTATCTGATGTGGACTAAGATCTGACAGGAAAGCTATTTTTAACCATGCTGCTAAAAGTTCCAGTAAATTATTAATAATTTCAGTATCTAATTTGGCAAAACCTGATAATACTTATCTTCAGTGCTCATAAGCTGTGTAGTAGGCTGTTGAAGGAGTTTCTTTAGAAATTCAGGAGAAGTAGCAATTTATAAAGGAAAACTACATTCTTTGTCTGAGCACTGTTAGGGTGTAGGTAATCAACTTCAGCATTGTGAATAAAAACCCAAAATAAGTGTGGAACAGTTTTTGGTTTTATGGTTGTTACTCCTCATTAGATGTAGCTTATTTGTCTCCATATATACTGGGAAGAAGGATCCGTGTTAATTGCAAGTTCTTAGAAACTTGATTGTGTTTAACAGGGTTGTACTGTGCTACAGCGGTTAGATCTCATGACAAGCAGCATATTTTCAATGAAAGGTGGCAGGGTTGGGATGTGGGACTTGTGGCACTTTAGGAGCAGGATGTACAAAATGCTTCTGACTCCTGGAGCCAGAGACCATCAGTCAATGACAGTCTGTGTCTTGTCTCTTGGTAACGCTGCAGCTCCTTGTTCTGAGGCAGAGTTCACCTTTACGTTTAGACACGTCACCTGTCACCAAGAGTAATCTGGTGTCAAGAGACATCAACTGTTTGTGACCTTGGATGAATCACTTGGTCTTATGAGGAACAGAGATGTTATTTAAGTAACAAAGTTATTATCTCAAAAAGTCTGGAGCACATCTCTGTCAGTTTGGGATTATGAGTATATAAGCATTCAGATATTTTTAGGGACTCCAGTGGGTATTTCCACTCATTCAGCAGTCCTTTAATGAAATGTGCTTTCTCTTTCTTCCCTTTAATATGATTAGTCATTTAATAACAAAAATAGATTCAAGAAGTTGTGGGAGAATTCAACAGTCCTATGAACAAGTTTAAAATACATCATAACGCCGATGTTTTCATCTAGCCTGGTGTTCGTCAGCTGCCCTGGCAGCTCTCACCTGCCTTAGCATCTGGGCAAAGCAGAAAGTTTTCAATTACTGTTCTCATGTTCCTGTGTTATCCTGGTTCCTCCTTCCTCCTCCATATGAGAACTGACTATCCCTGCTTTTTCATTTCTTGCTGGAAAGTGCAGCATGTCTTGAAAACACAAGTTCTTGCCTTGTAGCTCTCATTCCTATGGACATGAATGCTTCATCCTCAAGCAAAGTGCTGGGCAGGAATTGTAGTTACTACTATACAAGAATGCAGGGAATGTTTTGGCTTTAACTATTTTCAAAAAAAGTTGAATAGCTTCAGCTATAAAAGTACTGAGATTTACAAACCAGAGAAAATGAGGCATCCTTTGCCCCTCATCCCAGCATGTGCTGATCAGGGCCCAGGGAGTGGGAAACGCGATTCAGCACAGAGACTGTAAATCATCCCTCTTCCATCTCGGGCAGGTGCTTACTGCAGGGTTTGCTGGCCCCAGCACCCTCAGTTTCTTCTCTTGCTTTCTTCCAAGATACTAAAAACGTCCCAGCTTGCTTGCAATCTTCTGTTTGAGTTAGCTCCAGAACAGATTTGTGTGTCAGGAGACTTGAGTTCAGAAAGTTGTCTTGCTGCTTGCTTTGAAGATAGGTCTGCTTTGGTCCCATCACTGGAGAAGGTTCACTTTGAATGCTCAGTTTTGTGGTAGATGTAGTCTAACCCATTGAGCAGTGCACCCAAAAAGCTCTCTCTCTCCCTTCAGTGCTGCTCGCGTTTGACAGCAGGAGCATAGGAAGGGAGGTCGGGATGGCTTCTGTCACCACGAGGGAGCTGCTGCCTTGGCTTGGCTGTTACTCAAGTCACAGGCACAGAAGGAGGAGCCACCCAGAGCTTTTCTATCAAGGGGAGCTCCTCTTTCTCCTCTCTTTTTGTGAATCTGGCCTTCATTTCACAGCTTTTGTTACAAGTCTGAAACGGAATATGTCATGTCAAAATGAAATGTTGAGAGGGTTTGAGCAAGAGAAGGAGCTATTTCAAATTCAGTTCAATCTGGCGAACCGAGAAATCAATTATTCACACCGCCTGAGTTAGGACATAAAATGAAATAGTGTAATATCTTCACTAAACTTTTCTCTCAGTAGTTTTAAGCAGGGTATTTGGGCTCAGATATGGAGGTAGGGGGGAGTTGTGTTGCTGTTGGGTTTTTTTGTTAATTCTGTGTTGTTGTTTTAGGGGGTGTTTGTTTGTTGTCTGTGCAGTGGGATCTCTGGGGACTAGAATGTATGGAGCATTGAGTGTCTGGGATGGCTCAGTGCTATGGACTAGAGGGGGGAAGGACACCTGAATTCTCAAGGCAACGTAGTGAATATGTGACTAAGTGTGGTGTGAAGCTGAAGCCCCTCAGGCTGAGATCTGATGAGGGCATGGTCCAGGACGTCATGGCTGCAGAGCTGACACAAATGAGCAGAACATAAGTACAAATGTGCTTTCAGTAATGGATAATCTGTTTCACTATAAGAAAATAGGTCACTGAATAGCAAGAAACGTAAAAATTATGAACTATATATATTTCAACAAATGTGGGTTTTTTCAGGTCTAATATAAGGCTCTTGGTGGAAGAAGTTTTTTGATTTCTTTTTTTAGCACCTTTCATGCTGTCTCTGAAAATATGCATCATCAATGGGTGGTTAATATTAAAGACAGTGTGTTCTGCATGCTTAGTCTTGCATCAAGCAGTTCATACCCTAAAGGAATATTTGACTTAAGGGAATAGTGCAGCAATTAATTGGAGATAATACACAGCTCTAATGGTTCCTTTTAGTATGTTAGTGGATGCAGAGAGGCTTTAGCAAATCTTTGCAGTCCAAGAGGGTAAAACGTGACTGTCTGCCCTCCTGAAGACCCATCTATATAGAGATGGAATCATCTTTGTTTTCTTCATTCAGTACCCCAGGCCAGCATGCATCTCAAGCTCTTGCTGGGATTTAGTACTGCAGCTTCGAGCTATTTATATTAGGATAGGAGGGAGTAAGCTATTCATAGCTAGGCACAAGTGGAGGAGATACAGGGAGGCAGAAATGATGTTGGGATTAGGATCCTTTCAGTAGGCAGTGACTTTATAGCTTTTCAGCTCAGTGCTCTCCTGTTTGTAATGAACCTTCATTTCCCTGGTGTCATGTCTGTATCTTGTCTAGGATTTGTCATTCCATCCTCAATCCCTTTTTTCCTTGAATTTTTGTCTTCCATTTTCACTTTTCTGTAAGACTCTTCTCCCGATCCATTTCACTCCAGCTTTCTCATAAGTTTTCCCTCACATGGAAATAATGTTTCTCAGATGTTCCCCGTGTTCAATCCCATAACATTATTCTGTGTTTCCTGATATAGGGCGTAACTTTTTGCCAGCACCTTGGATGACTTGTGCTCTTACAGTGTGTTGTTTTAGTTTTCAGAGGTGGGAGGCTTTAGGTGATAGGAAGCCATTACTTTTTATATTTTCTAGGACACAAATATCCTCAGGATGATGATGCATTTGTTGTGCCACCTATCAGCCATTTCTAAGTTGGGGGGAAGGAAGAGTCTTCTGCTTTTTCATGAAGTTCCCATACTATGCTGAATGGGGGAGAAAACTTCATTTTGTGTTTAAGTAGTGATTCACAGTAGTAAATGTGGTTGTATAAAGCTCTGGCTTAATGTTCCCATATATGAAAATACCATACGTTGCAGATGCACTGGGAGACGTAGGCAAATAAGAAAATTTGGTTCTCTTTATTTTAGTTTTAAAACTGACTTAATTCCACTAGAAAGATCTCATTTATTAAATGAGTAGGTGTTCTGAAACAATTTCAAACCTATTTATGGAACTTAATAGAGATCAGATCTGTTCATAGAATTTCACAGCTTTAATGGCAAAAATCCACAAATGTGGTCTTATTCTTTCTAAAATTCTAAATAGTTCTTCCATGAGAGATGTGTTGGTTTCTTTTGGTTTTCTCTTAATTTTATTAGTCATTGGAATTTACTAACATTCCTAGCTTTGAAGAGATCTAAAAATTGAATCTAAACCATTGGAAATGGTCTTCTGTCTTCCTTGTGCTTTATCTATTTACATGAAAAAGCCTGGGTTATTGACACTGTATCATATTTATTGTAGGTTCCTGGATCTTGTTCCTGGATCTTGTTGCCACAGTTACATCTGGTAGTCAGGAAGAGTTTTGCTGGGCTCAAAGTTATGCTAATTGACAGCTTCTTAGGGAGAATAATCCTCAAATTTCAGGGAATAATAATTCTTTCTTGCTCTAAAACTTGAGGAAGCTCTTAAGTTTTCAACCACAACAATATCCCCCTCCAACCCAATTCGATACCAAGGCTGTGTGTAGTTAATTTTTCTCAGAGAATGTTTTTTTTCTTGGATGCTTTTTGCTGTTTGATCAGTCCTCCTCTTGCTTTTCTCCTCTTCCCCCATCTCAGAAAACAATGGCCCTTTTCTGATGCTAAAAATCTGATGCTTCAGATTTTTCTGAAGAAGTGACAGTAATACAATGTCTGCCTTGAGTTTCAAGGTTCTGCATTTTGTGGGTAATGCAACCTATTGTCCAAAGAAAGATAATCAGGGTTAATCACATGGCAAAGCAAAATATTATTAATGACACACCATTAATCTCTTTCACATGTTCTTAAAGTAAATTTGCTTACTCTTGGAAGAAAAAAAACCCAAATGCAAAAAAAAGTCACCAGAACCTTGTTGTTTGGTCCTGGACTTTCTCTCGTTATTCTCAAAGAAAAAAGAGAGAGAGAAGCCAGACTGGTGTAAGCAAACAGAGATGTTGTACTGCAGATACATTCTAAACAACCCTTGGTATGTGTAAATGGTACCTAACAGGAAAGCTGGAGCTTCAAGATTATCACACATGCCCAAGATGGGATAAAGTAATGAATTTGTTAATTTAAATTGTTTGAAGATATAATCAAGCTGTATCTACCTTGAGATTACTTGCTTTGGTGTAAACTGCTTTGTAGCATGGTAGAGTTTTATCTAGTGTCAATGCTTTCTGCAGTTTTTGCCACTTCCATATGGTCAGCTAAAATCCTCTTACAGGAAAGGCTTTATTGCAGCAGACACTTAGATTTTATGATGCATTTAGATTTTATATATTTAGTGTGTAACAGTACTCCTGTAGTAGACTGGGAGAAAAGGAACAGCTGCCTGTCCAGCTTTTCCTTGTAATGTCCACCTAGTGCTATATATTGAAGGTATTTTAAACTTAGTCTTCTGGATGATGTCCAATGGTTACCCAATTAACATGTCATATCTTGGACACTTGTAAGTCACCAAAGTTATCAGCAGAACTTCTAGAACCAGGTAAAGTCTAATTGTCTCAGTGAAGAGGCAATTCAGAAAGGAATTACTGCAACTATGTCATTAAGCACATCTGATGAAAGTTCTGATTTAAGAGCCTTTAAATGCTTTTTTTGGACTAGTGATAACTAAAGACTTTGCAAGGGTAGAATTTTTATTGAGGAGTAAAACGGGGTCTTTTGCATCTGCTTTCTGAACCTGCCTGTTCCCATGGCTTCACTCTTGAAGGTTGGCAGCTTCTGGGTACTGTGACTTAGCAGTGACTGAGAACAGTCATAGGCTCTGTCTGAGCCCCCTGTGCCCCTGAAACTGCTGAGGCTGATGGTGTGGGGATGTTCCAGACACAGAGAGGTGAATGGAATAGTTTGAGATGGTATGTTTAGGAAATGAGGGCTGGGCAGACAAATCTTGTTATCTCTGTAAATATTAGTGTGGATCTCGGGGCGGAGCGGGGCAGTGCCTGGCATTACACTGATGTGCATCCCCCTGCCATGACTGAACTGCTGTCCAGGCATTGTGAGCTTCTGAATTTTCCTGTGTTCAGCCCACCCTTTAATTCCTGCAGTGCGTGTGCATCCTGTTACACTTCTGTTCCTAGAATGTGCTTGTCAGACTGCTCCCAGAGCCTTGGAATGTGCAGTGCAGGAGCTGGGCTGCCCAAGGGTTCTACAAACGTTTGGGATTCTCTCATAAAACTTAGTGACTTGCTGGGAATACACGGTGTAACTTGGCTGAAATCAGAGGCATGGTCTAGTGAGTTCAGAGCCAAAAGGTCTGTATTCTACCCCTCACTCCTCTATTGATTTTCTGCAGCATTGCACATTTCATTTTTACTGTACGAGTCTTTAATGACACTTTTTTTAAACAGGAGAAAAATATGAAGAGGGATAGCAGTGATGGCTTTAATAATATTTTAAAAATTTTATGGATTTAAGTTATAGATATTGGCAATCCTTGTCTGTGGAAGTGGTATATGATAAAAATATTTTCTCTATAATTTTCTGTTGGAATTTGATACAGCAACAGTGGTGTTGAGGTTGGCAGGGTTCAAAGGGTAGCTTACATGTTCTGAGTTTGAATTCAAAATATAGTTTTTGTATTCTGTCCTAAAGCTGTAATTCCTTTTTACTATTGTTTGGCAGCAATTGTATGCCTGTCTCCCCTTATCACAAGCTCTGAAAGGCTGCTTTTCAAAAGGGGATTAATATTCTTAAATTTAGTACTTTGTGTTACCAATTTAAATTTGTAAGTTGTTTTTTTCTTGATAATAATATGATATATAAATGTATAGCATGTTTTTGCCTCAGTTTAAATTGCTTTCTGTTGGTATTTTTTTGGAAGGCCACCTTTTTCTGCTCTTTCAGTGCACTGTTCTGTCCATTTGTTTCAGAGAGCTGGTGATTTAGGCTCACGTATAAGAAACAAATTTAGCTACAGGATGGTGTTAAAATTATCTTGCAATGTACCAATCCTATGCTAACTTAACTTGGCTTTATAATATTACCTTTAGAGAGAAGAGGACAGTTAACAGAATCCTCACATCCTAAAATGTTGGCATTTATTTGAAGAAGTAGAATTTATATTTAGCCACTGAAATATTTAGAAAAATACACCTCCTATAATCAGTGCAAATTTAAGATTAACATCCAGTCGCTTCATTATTTTGCTTGTTGTATTTGCTACCAGCTAAAACTTGTAATCAGTTCTCTACTGCATGCATTCTAAATTTTACAGATTTAGTCGAATCTTTGCCTTTTTTCCCATGTGTACTTTAGGGCTTAGTTTTCTTTGCAAATTTACATAAAAATAAACTCTGAAGGCCTGGAGAAAGGGCTCTGCTAAGAATGTCATGTTCCTGAATGCTTGCTTCTCTTAGGTCTTTAATAGTGTCATATTAAAATTGTAGAGAAATTAGCTTACGGTATTGTTTTAATTATGTAACAGAAGTGTGGTTTCTCTTCCTTTTTTAAGCACTGGATTATGCAATGACTTTAGAGGCAATTTTGTCTCTTTTTTTAAAGTAGTATTAAATTACTGATTTTCCACTACTTTGAAGCTGTCTGCAGATAAGCAGATCTTAGAATTAAATCATGTTTAAATCATAAGGCTACTGACTATGTTGAAGTTGTGGGGATAAGGCTGAAACTTTCCTGAAGTTTAACAGTGTTTGAATTGGGTATTTTAATTGAAGCACATCTTTTGTTCCTGAGTTGGGCAGCAGCCAAATTGTGCTGTATCTTTCTATTCCTTCAGGAAATTGTAGGCATTTTCAGCTTTATTTTATGCCTTAGTTGAACATGGTACATTCTTTGGGTGTGCGTAAGGGAAGAGAAGGGGGGAACCAGTCTGAATACTCAGGCACGATACAATAAGCTGTAGACCATTGAGAATGAAAGGTTTTTACTGACTTAAAATAGGTGCTCAGTAGCTTCCTGATAGAAGCCCTCAGATGGCGTAGCTGCTTTTAAAAGCTGGATGGTTGTAAAAACACAGATCTCAGTCACTGTGTCCCCAACAGAGAGATGTAAGGTTCTGCTATCCAGACCATGGGCTTGATATGGAATGTAACAGTAACAGTATATGGAACATAACTTTGCAAACAGGTTTGACTCTTCCATATTGCAGTGCTTAGGTTTAATTTCTGGAATTTTGTAGTTGTGTATAAATACTTGAGTCTCTCAACCTGTAATTAGCACCTTGCCTTTTCCTTTACCTGCTTTATAATTTTCTTCAAGAATGTATATGTGTGTTTAAGAAAAGCAAATCAGATATTAATTTCTCCTGTTGAAGAAAAAAGTCAATGATGTTTTAAATATAAAGCGTTCTTGCATAACTTAGTGTTTAGATTTACAGTGTTCATCTTTTTATAGTCACCTGCTTCAGAAATTGGTTTGTGTGTCTGTCTTGTGATTTTCTAACCCTGTTCTGGAGGTCGCACTGGCTGCTGGGCAAGGGGACCTGCTGCAGTTCTTAAGTTATACCCTAAGTTTATATGACATGATTTTGATGTGTGATGATCTGATTATGCAGCAAGCTACAATGTGATTCATGAGATCCAATTTTGTGGTGCCTGGGATGTTATTGAAGCTGGTGCTCTAATTATGACTTTGTGACATAATTTATGACATCATTTCCAAACCCACTTTTTTTTTTTTTAAATATCACCAGCGTATCTTCCTATCCCAGCTGACATTGAGGATCATGTCATGCCCTTAAAATGACATTAAAATTTATATTTTTGAGTATTAGAGAGTATTCGATTCTGAGTATTAGAGTATTATATTCTGAAAAAAGAAATAGTAAGAGGTTAAGTGATAGTGCTGAACAGCAGGAAACTATGGGCCTCTTGGTACTCATAATTTATAAAGATATGTTTGTCATGGTGGAAGTGTGTGTGTATACTTATTTTTACATATGGTATGTTTGTAATTGGCTCACTGTTTCAGGAGATTCATAAGTAATCTTATGCTAAGATTCTTGTCTCTAGAATACGTTAATCACGTATATGTGTGAGCATGTATATATGTATATATTGCCATGGTTTAGTTGAGGTGGTGTTAGGGCATGGGTTGGACTCGGTGATCTTGAAGGTCTCTTCCAACCTGGTGATTTTGTGATTCTGTGAATTTCATAAATGACCTAATCTGCACAACAGATTTGGAAGCAAATTTAACTTAGGCATAGCGAAAAATAGGGAGTGAGGAAACAGAAGTGCATTTTTAAAAATGAATGTAAAGTGCAGTATGTATTTTTCAATAAAGAGGGCTATAAGATGAAAATATTCAGCCAGATTTTTCAAATGTCAGGTGTGCAGTTATGTGGAAAAAATATGTGTAGTACGTAACTAATATGATTGGGATTCAGGGATTTGTTATGTAACAGAACTCAGGGATTTGTTATGTAATAAATGCTTTGGATGTGCTCACAGCTGCAATGGAGTTAAACATTTCTCAATAAGACACATAATTGTACATGTTGCAGGCACTTTTTTTTGTGTGTTGATCTTTCCTGAACAAAATTGCGAAGTAGCAAAGAAGCCAAGTAGTGTAAAAGCTTTTATAGAAAATATCTTCATGTTCCCTTTTTACTGTAATAACAATTTACTTTGGTTAGAAATATCCATGTATGATTTTATGTAAATTAAATGTATTTGCCATAGTCTGTAATTATATAGCTATTTATGCTTAAACTGAAGCAGCAGGCTATATGGAGAAGTTACTCAGACCACTGGATGTGGTTTACCTTCAGTTACAAGTGTGTTATGTGCTCATGATTTAATCTTTCATCTTCTGTCACTGGACCAGACCTAACCTAGGAGTCCCTGTGTCAACCCATGAGTGCATAAACTATCATGTAGCACTGTTGTGTTTGTTGTCTCATGGAGTAGTTGCGATCCAGTGCTAATCTTATTTTATGTATTATATTGAAGATACTGAAAACTTTTGGGTTACTTTCATCCTAATGCGGTTCAGAATTCTCAGGAAACTTCTTGAACCGGGAAAGGTCAGGCTTTGGCCTGTCTTTTGAAACTACCACTTTGCACAGGGTCCATGTTATTTGTTAGTGATTTGATAAAATTGCGCATCTCAAATCATTCCTCGGTTTTTGAAGCAGCTGTAATCCAATACAAATATGAGTGTTTGAATTGTTTTCTGTGAAACTTACTTAAAATAATTGCCATTTGGCTTTTGTGTAACTCTTTCAGGGAGACAGTTCCATAATGCTGGAATCCAAAAGCATCTTACCTTGGCTAGATGACCTGGATCTTAGTTTATCTGGGCAATTCTTCTTTATGTCTAGCCAGGCATAATTGAGAATTTTCTGTTTGTTCTTTGTCTCTTACAAACGTGGGACTATTGGAACTACTTATCTGCTCCCTGAAAGTCAGTGGAAGTTGGTGTTAATGAGGGAAATGCAGAGCAGAGCTGTGAGGGAGTCCACTGCGGTTTTCCTTAGGGTATTAATTACTTGCTACATAGGGCTTGCTCTTGCTCAGGGCAAGGTGCTGGGAACAAAGCCTCAGGGTGTGTTTGCACCAGCAATTAGGCCTTTCCTCTCCTCTCAGCATGAACCAAGCCACACAAGGAGCTTCACCTCGACAGCACTTGCCAACATCCATTCTGCAAAGTCTGTGGGAGCAGGATGTTGGAGGGAAATTCTTGTGTCTTCTGAGGTGTGCCTGTGTCTGTCCTAAGCAGGGGCAGAGGCTGGCTGCTGTGCTGTGTCCGAGGCTGGGGCCAGGTGGGCAGTGCAGAGATGCCTGTGTTTGCACTTAGTGTTTGCGTAGCTGTGCTGCCTTCTACTGCTGTGACCCCAGGGCTGGGATTAGGATTCCTGGATATGGCTAGTAGGGTAAGGACCTGTCAGCTGCACAAAGGAATTGCTGTACTGAATGAGCAGGAAGGATGTGGCTTGCTTGTGCGTCCCAGTTAGGGGAATGAAATCTCTGCTGGAAGTTACAGTGGCAGCAAGGTGATGTTTTGCTGGAGCAGGCATACAGCCATGTGCTGCAAGAAGTCTTCTGGGAATGTTTTCATGTCTTTATAAGGTCTAAGAAACAAGTTCTGCTTTCAGGTTTGTGCTTGTGTAAACATGAAAAATTACATGGAGACATTTCAGGTGTTGTTTTATGATTCTATGACAGTTTACTCAATACAGATTTTGGAAGCAGCCCTGTCTCAGGAGGGTGCATATAGGGTATAGGTAAACATTTTGGGTTTGATGTTCTTGTACTTGTGTAAGAATACTCCTTTTTTGAAGTATGTGCCTGACTCCAGGCATGTATTCCAATTCCAGTAACAACAGATGAGATTTAGGTACACAATTAATTATCCCACTGAAATGGCACCAGTTCACTGAATTTCTCAGTCTAAAACTGCATGTGCCTGTTACTTAAGTATGTATTATTGCATTGTAAAATACTTCCATGTTACATGGAGCAAACTTTTTTTTTCATTCAAAGTAAGAATATTGACATCACTTCTATTCCTTTTAGCCCACAAAAAGGCAGGATATAAAGTACTAATTTATTTTAAATTATTTTTGTATAGGACAGGTGTTCTGATTTTGCCAGTGCATTTGACATTTCTAGTGTGTAGGGGAAAATTGCTATAAGGTACATACTTTTCTTATAATAGCTGTTCGAAAGTTACTTCAACCTTTAACTCAATTAATAGCATAATATTTCTGTATGCATTTTGTGTATATAATTCTACTTTGTAAAAAGAGGCCTTCGGCCCCTGAAGAGTGAATTAAGTTAAAGTAAATGGAACATATGTTTATTTAATGTACAGAACTCACTTGATGCAATGTACTGTTTTTGGAAAATGTAGCTGACAATATCAATTGCAATTTCCTTTCCAAATAAACTGAGAAATTTAAGGATAAATAAAACAACTCTGTAAATTGTCTTTCATTGTTGTTGTGTGCGATAGCCATAATTAGTTGGATGTCTGTGCACCAGGAAGAGTACACAATGGTATTACTAAAATAAAAAGGTTTAGCATGTTTTCTATTCTGGCCTGGCAGCTGACAGCCAACACTGGAGTGAAATCATTACAGGGGGCTGACGTGTCTCAGGCTTGTACTGACAGGGCTTCACTTTGATTTGTGTGGAGGGAGCAATTGTGATAAGGAGCTCTGGTCCTCTGGGTTAGACACTGTTCACTCATCAGGGCCTTCTCATCCTGGGAAAGTAAAGTGGCCACTTCTAACCTGAAAATACACAGAACAATCTGGTAGTGAAATTCAGTATGGTATTGCTGCAAGTTGCATGCATTTATGGGTGGCCAGCCACAACAGCAGTGCTGCTTTTCTTTCCAGCAATGCTTTAGCATGTTGAGTAAACCAAATCAACATTTCAAATCTTCTGAATTGATGGTCATTTTTGGCCAAAAATAAAGATGGTAAATAAACGAAACTTCCTTTACTAGCAATTATGTATTTAGCCTTTTTAAATTTTTTTTTTTATTTAAAGAATATTATGCTTGAGTTCTTTTGATACCAGTGGGACACTGGTTTTCCAGTCTCAAATTATTGTTCTGAATATAAACATCATTGCTCAAATGTGTGGTTTGAATAGCACTAAGCAAAGATCTTTTGTCACTTTTCTCTCTCTCTTTGGTGCTGTAACAATAAAACTGCATCCATAGCAGGTATTACAGTCAGGTTACTCAGCTGCCTGAGCAGATGGACAGTTAGCTTTGTGAAATAGAGAGCTGACTTAAATACCTGGCTGCATTTGACTTGGAGGAAATAGTTGTTAAGGAGCAGGTAGACAGAACAGGCGGATTGTCAGGTGCACCCAGGGTATCAGTAAGGCATGGCCCATCCATCTGCCAGTCAAAGTTAAGGTTTTTTCTCCTTAACATTCACAACTCAGATGCTGGAGAGAGCTGTACAAGCATGAAATCATTGGAATTCTTCAGTAATGTGTGTGGGTTGTAGATACAAGAAGTTTACTCTCTGTATATTCATAAGCCAGTCTAAATTTGATTGTACCCTGGAACAGTCCCTTAGGTGTCTTGCTGCAGCTCCATCTTTTCTGGCACACTCGTTAATCTGAAGGTGAATTATCTGAGACAGAATCCAGAATCTGCTTTCTTCAGAGGGGCGTTTCCCTCTCCTTAGCAGGCATACTTTAAAGCTTTTTGCTCTTTCTTTGGTGCAACTCGGTTTCAAGTTTCCCCCATCTGAAGTATGGCTTTATAATGGATAAAAACGTTGAAGTTAAATTTACTTTATTACACTTGCTGGTTTTCTGCTTTAAGTACTAAAAAGAGAGGCAGCCTGGTCTGCTCTTTTCTTCGTTTTCAGATACAAATGCCCAAAGCTTTTAAGTATTAAGTATTTGAGTGTCCTTTTTTTTTTTTTTAAAACTTGATTTGCACTGCTCTTGCAAGTCCTGCTAAGCCTGCATTTACTGAAGAATTAGAAATCTCATTATAAAACTTTGGAAATACATATATATTTATACCATTTATGCCTGTCTTGGGAAGACAGCTTTTTCCTAGCACGCTATGTGTGCCCCTTTTCTTTTCATCCTTCCATTTAAGTATTTCATTATATCAGGTGTCTACAGTATTGCTCTGCACTTGGAGTGAGCACGCCGCTTACTCTTCCATAGGATTTCATCAAATTCCAAAGAACTCATCTCAGTAGTGAGTACTGTGCTGAGCTTTTCTTTGTACACATAAATTAAGAGATCCTTAGCATTGGCTCAGCATCTTTATCTTCTCTGTAGGACATAGCATGTTGCTTTAGCACCATGTACTAAGAGTGGTACTACCCTCTGCCTGTGGAGAAGGCTTTATTCGAGATACTGATGTGTTTTAATCCATCTGCCTTCAAGGCAACACCACTGGAACATAAAAGTAAGGAATTGCATTAACATTAATACCAGCTCTTGATGTGACAGGTACCATAGCTTATGTGCATAGTATGGTACTTACAGAATCTGAGAGACATTTTTAGATGAAAATGAATTTTGACTTTGTCTACTGCTGACAGATTAAGGCTATTTAAAAGAGAGTATTTTTCAGTTTCGGGGCTTTCTTCCAGAATAAGTATTAACTCTTAATTTGCCACAGGAGACTAAAATACACGAGTTTGTTCTAACAGATGCTAAGTTTCAGTGTGAGGCTTTGACACATCCCTGCTAAAACCTGTTGACATGATGTTGAGGAAACAGTTCACATCCTGTCATGAATATCACAATGGTGTGTATTGCCAGAGGTGGGATGTCCTAATTTCAGTGGTGGGATGACAGTGCTCTGTTGGAACTCACCCAGTGGAGCACAGCTGAGAGCCAGCAGCTGTGTTTAACTATATTGATTTGGAGAAAAATAGTAAGCTTTCATCAAATCACCTCACTAATTCAGAATTCAAAGTTACTTTCTCAACATTTGCTGGCCACTTTACTGAAAATGTTCAAGATTACAGATGGTATTCCTGTGATTCAAAAGGGAATGTTTCTCTTTTTTGTTTTGTTTTGGTTGGGGTTTTTTTGTTCAAGACATGCTGGATTCTCCTCATTTACCTGATGACAGCTGTGATACATTAGGTCCTTTTTGTTCTTGACTGCCGAGTGTAAATCTTGCCTGTTGGTTTTGGGCAAGTTATGTAGCTATGCTCAAGTAAGTGACAGCAGAGATGGCTAATAGTCATTGCTCCTGGCTTAATGCTGTATTTATTGACATGACAAAGCTGTTGACATCAAGAAACTGATTTGCAGATTCAACTGTTAAGATTTATTTGGCCAGTCATTACAGAGGAGATTTACTTTCACATAGTAATAGCACGTATTTGGTAAATTAATTGAAAATACAAGCTTATCCTTTTTTAAAGAAACTATAGAGCCTTAAAAAAATGTATGAATTCCTTCCTCGAAGGAACTCAAATGAGAAAGCACAATATGCATGGTATAAACATCCTTTCTGTGTTTTGATATTGTTAAGGAGAGGACTTGATTTACACATGGAGACTTTTCACATCTTCAGTGAATTTCACATTAAGCCCAGCCCTGTTTAGTTTTACTGCACTATGGAATAATTTTCTTGACTAACTAATTTCTCAGACTTTCAGTTGTTGATGGGTACTTATCCAAGAGCAGTGGTTTCTGGGCAGAATCTTGAAAACTTCTCCTTATCTATAAAAACAGGATAAATGATCTGTCAAATCATTTTAAAATGCTTTCAATAGCATTTGAAATGAAAAGTTCTGTGAAGATAGATAATCTTCCTCAAGTGATTGGAGAATTTGCAGTTGGTCTTTTGATCTAAACTTGAATATTTTAAACTGTTCATTTTGGTGAGAAAAATTATAGTCTGATTATAATGAAACAAATACGTTTAACAGCGTAAACTGATTTTATTATGAAGATGCATCTGCTTATCTAAGAGGCTGTACTGAGCAGGAAGAGAAGACTGTGCCAAGTCCTTGCCTTTTGCAAGGATAAAATCTCTGTAGGAATTGCTGAAGGTACAACCAATGCCTGATGTTAATTGCCTTAAAATTTAATTCTATACAATGTGTCCCTAGAAGAAATGCTGTTCAGACAATTGAGTGACTGCTCTGGATTACATTTATCTATTATCTTGTGGAGGGAAAAGTGTGGTTTTTTCCTCTCAGCACTATGTTTTGAACAAACCAGTGTACACAGTTGGACTCTCAGCAGGGAGAAAGTCCAAGGACTGACATGTTATTGTAATAATGGCAAGGTCAGCAGCACAATCAGTGCTGTAGCACAGCCGAAAGATTAATATCAAACAAAGCTATTTTTAACATGAAGCATAAGATAATCTCTCTTTAGCTGTAGAATATGTTAAAATACATTATTGTAAAATTACAGGGCCTGGTTATCTATCAAGTTTCTAACAAGGTTTCTATAAATCTTATCATATTTAACTGATAAATAGATTAAGTTTTGCAGAAAATAGCCTCCTCGTTAAATTGTGAAAATTTCAATCAGATGAAGTACTGCTTATGAAAACTATGTTAAAAATTTAACTGTCCTTGTACTTGGTTGGTTGTGATCTATATTTAGGAAAAATGGTCTTAAAATTTCCCCAACTTGTAAAAATATGTCACATCAAATGTATCTAGGTATGACCGCCTGCTCTTGTACACCTGTCATTAGTATCTGGATCTGCAAAAGAAGATTTTTTTTTTTTTTACTCATGTAATTGGGATTTTGTCATAAACCCATTAACTGTAAAAGAAACAGTAAATTCAGAATTACTTGATCCATGGAAATAGTACCATTACTTAGGACAATGTAAACTTTATTTGAACAGTACTCTTCCAAAGATGCATTGGTTTAATTTTGCAGGTTCATACTTCTTTTTTAAAGCCCTATTGACTTGTACTTGGTTGGGGCCAGACTCTGGAAGGTCAATCAGTCTTCTAGGAATTCTGGGTTGGTCTTGTTTTTTCTCCCAGCTGAAAGTGAGTCATGACTTCAGACTGCATTTTCCCTGAATTAGGGAAACCAGAACTGATTAATGTAGCTGTGCTTATCATTTGGCAACTCATCTGGAATATTGGTTTTGACATACATTCCAACAGCTTAGGGAAGGGCTAAAGAGTGAGATGCCGAGCTTTCCAACAGTCGTTTTGAGGTGCAAGTCCATGGCCATTTGTCAGTATTGAAGATTGCCAATGCTTTCATAAAGACTACTGTTGCAACACTTAGGAGAAGTAAAAGAAAGGGAAAGAAGGGGGATCAGGAATAAATGTTTTGTGTTTTTTCTCTCATCTGTGTATCAGGGGTGCTAAAATTGATCATGAGTGTGAATGCTTGATATAATACGTTTTTTGACATTAAAAAAAATAAATCCCAAAGACTGTCTTGCCCACATTTCCACTTGAAGAAGTATATGTGAAAAAATCTCTGAATAATAGTTGGAGTGACTGACATAAAATCAGATGAATTACAATACTGTTGACATTGATTGAGAGGTGTTAAGCGAGGGGTGGAAAAAACCATATTTGATCAAGATTAATCCTTTTTCCGCCAATGCTCCTGAGACTTGTATAATAATAATAATAATGATAATTTTTTTTTTCCTGTAAAGCTGCTTATAGAAGTCTGAGGAGCCAAATCATGATTTATGGAAGTCCATACAAATTCTGGACACAAGGATCTTTGAAGATTGCGCAAACGTCTTTAAAGACTTTTAAAATTTATAGCTAGGCATCTTTATTTCAGCTGAAACATCACTATAGTTTAAGATGCTGAAATCATTTAGCATTATGGATGCATAGTTTTGTCTTTAAAATCCCCTTTTCTCATGCCCCTGGGAAAACTGAAGTGGAAAGTAAAATTATAAATGCTTCGAAATGATTCGTGTGTTTAAGTGGAAACCCACCCACAGTTTTCCCAGAGTGCAGGTCACTGAATCCTAATGCTTCTCTTAAAGAGAAGGGAACTTCAAAAATTGCCAAAGATACCGTTTAGCATCTGAGTGGGAAATGAAGTTGCTTCCTGTGTTCACTCAATGCCGATGAAATTAAGTCTGTTTTATTTGACGTGTAGTTGAAAAGTTCCAAATACAGAGCTACTGTTTGAAGTTATCTTAAACCAGATTTGGTTGCAGGGTTTTTCTGCAACAGCCACAGAGTCACATGGAGCTCCTTATGTAAGTCTTGGATAACATGTACCACCTCCAGCTCCTGAAGAAAAAAAAAAATCCCTCTTTTTAGTCATATACCTCTTTATCTTTTGGTCTCAGTCTTACTGTTACATACAGGAGGAAGTGTATATTAACTGGTAATAAAATGGACTCTATTTTTCTTTTTGCATTATGAAAATAGGACAGTTTTTGCTGACTGTTGCATGAAAATGCTCAAGTGCTGCAGTTATCAGCATTATCCACTTTCAACAAATATCTAATTAAACTTGTGGTAAGTCATTCTTAAAGAGGGTTTTGCCTATGTGTTCATGGAATTCCTGACAGCTGGAAATCCCAGGTATGTCCACTGCTCTTACAAATGTGCTTCCCCTTCTTTGCTGATGCCCAGTGCTCTGTTGGAGCCCAGTGGATTTCCCACACGTGAGCAGTGTGTGCACAGCACACAAACGGTGCTGATGGAAACTGCGGAGCTGCTGGATGATGGTTCAGAGAGCACGGCCCCCACTCCTGTGGGGTAAATCAGTGGCTGCACAACTCCCTCGGAGTTTCAAGATATTCCTCTGTTCCAGGCCCAACACAGCCAGGAAGGAAAAGGCCTCTTTTGAGAGCACCAGATTTCTATCAAAAAAGACACTGGCTGGTGCCAGCAGATTATAGCAATAATACATCCTCAGAAGATAATGGTCCATTATAAACTGTGGGGTTTCTGGACCCTTGCTGTCAGAGTTATTCAGTATTAAACTCCAATCTGTTCTCCACTGGAATTCTGCAAGGGTTGGAACTACTTGTCTGCTAAGACTGGGCTCCCAGAAGGCTTCTGCTAGTTTCACAACTGTAATGTCAACATGGGGATTTTATTGGTACCTTGAGTCCAGATAAATTAGTATTTTAATTAAAAATCAATGGTGACTTTAAAAGGGCCTTTGTCTAATTTAGGGTTAGCATTAACCAGCAGTTTGACTGTGACAGTGCTTCCAATCTGCCCTGTCAAACTTTTGTTTTTAACAGCCAGCTGGCCTAACTGGAATAGCTGGGATATGGAAATTCAGGCATAGAGAACATCAGTTGCAAGTAATTGGACATTGTTTCCTCCATGCTGGTAAATGGATTCACATCCCTCTCGGAGTGTTTGTCTGGCATGATGAAATGAGCTGTCCAAATGAACACCAAATGTTCATGTGATTCTTTAAATTGGACGAACCAAATGAAAGCATTTCATAAAATCCAAGATGAGGTGGGAGCTTCTTCACATAAATTGCAAAGTCTGTATGTGGGCTATATTGTGACAGTAACTGAAGCGTGACTCCTTTTCTACCTGTTGGGGATTATCCTTCAGTACTCTGAAGCCTTGCACTGAAGTGTAGTGATGGATGCTGCTTTAGTAGGAGGAAAGCTGCACACTGGAATCCAAACTGCTGGGTAACTAAGCCCAAACTCTTACCAGTGGAGTGAAATGGCTTATTATAGTGCTGTTTACTTCCCGTTTTTGCTTGACTGTTCTTTGAACTTTGTTTTCAAAGGGATGAAGCAATCTGCACTACATTATTTTGTATTTCCTTATTATAGGATTGTACACTGAATGTCAAAGATTGAGCAAGTCTAAATTCATATGGAAGAGAATTAAGAAAATTTTCAAATTATTTTTTTAACCTAAATACTGTTAACCTTGAAATTCAGAGCGGTAAATTGAATTTGTGGAGTGAGCTATATGATTTCTGTTACAGGCACAGAAATCTCAGCTTTAGACTTCTGGGTGACCTGCTGGTAAAACGTGCTTTTTAGGAGATAGGAAAGATGTCTCCCTCTGAAAACAAAAAATTAATCCGTGTGCTTTCTAGAATAGGTAGAGCATTCTGTGTAACCTGTGCTCACTTCTACGAATTCTTTTTCTTCATAATGCTGTAGTGTCTATAAACTTGAACAAAGATAGATGTAAAGACAGGTTATCAAACTTTAAAATCAGGACAAAGCTTTGTCTGCAGAATCTGTTCTGCTTGTCTATGAACACAAGCAGAATAAGGGAAGAGCCCATCACAAGAAGCCACTGTTTGCACTTTAAAAATTTTTGTTTAAAAACCAGAATTCTTCTGTTTATTATAGTTCTCCTAAACTCTTGGTTTTGCTATTATATGAGGTTTTTTATTAAGCTCAGATTCCAAGTTAGCACTGACATTTTTGCTTCCAGTTGACTTGTTTGTAACTCCTTTTTCTGTTGAGAATGAGACCACAAATTAAACACTGGCTTGCAGTATTAGTACTTTATTGTTAATTGCCTTGACTTGGTCCCTTGCAGTGCAAAATTAATGTCTGTGCCTTCTCTTTCGACAGTCTCAATTGTAGCACAGGGAGGTTAATCCAGACTGGAGCAGCACTGGTCCCAGCAAGCTGCTGGAGCAGCGGTCTCCGGAGTGGGCTTCTGTGAAGGGTGCAGGCAGCCGAGGTGCAGAGGGAAAGGGGTCTTTGGGAATGGGCAGGATGGCTTTGCTCTGGTTCATGCAGAGCAGCTGCGCTCCAGAGGTGGTCCCTGCTGCCGTGCCAGTCGCCGTTCTCCTCCCTGGTGCAGTTGGGAAGCGCTGCGAGGAGCGGCGGTGGCACAGGCGGGCTGTGCGGCGGGAGAGCCGCTGGGGCAGCGCAGGGCGGGCGTCTCCCACCTCTTCATCCCGGATGCAGCCATGGCTGGGGGCCTTCCTCTGGAGCGTCAGCTCTGGGACAGCCCTTCCCTGCAGCGCAGGGTGAGCTGCCTGCCTCGCTCCTCCGGGAGGGGAGAGCCCGAGCCAGCTTCTCCTGCACTCCAGAACATGGAGCAGCCCGGTGACCCACAAGGGCTCTGGGAGCTGCTGGGTTTTGTTTTTCTTGCTAAAAGGCTTTTTGAGGAATCTATGATCGCACAATATAGCAGATACAAGCCAGAGAGGATTTTTAACAGTACCGGCATGGAATGCTAGCTTAAAGAAACATGTGGTTTCTGTAATCGTAGTTAATGGTTACAAACCAAATTAAGTCTAAATATTTGAGGAAATTAGCCTGCAAAACTGGATGCGAAGGAATGAACACGTACCAAATTGTTCTGATGAACAGAAATTACCTTCTAAAGTAATGTGAACTTGGGTTGACTTTTTACTCTTTGTGTAATGAGGGGAAAATGGTTCATTTTTGCTCTTTAACAGATGCTGCCTTTGAATTGTAACAAGAAGGGGGGAGACAGATAATGATTTCCAGTGAAGTCTAATTTGTTAAAAGGCACAATTAAGCTTTGAGATAAATGATTTAGCTTTTAAAACACTGAGAGTGAAGGAATTAAACTCAATTCTCACCCATTGCCTGTAGGGTAGCTTTTTGATTTCTGTAAAAGGGAGCATTGTGACTTGAAAAAAATTAATTTTTATGGTTGTGTTCTGTCTCTGAAACCACACATATGCAGTGACAGCTATTTTGCATCTATTTTAGGGCAGGTTATCTTATTTGATTCTTCTGAGAAGCTAAGCAGGTTGCTATAGCTACTGAGCTGTGGCTCTGCTGAGGTTTTTTCATCAATTTCTAAATGTAATTGTTAAATAAGGTTGGTATAAGGCCTGTGGTATTCTGCTGTCGACTGCACTTGGAGAGTTTTATTTAATTTTTTAATTTAATTCCAGCAGGTACATGGAAACATGTAGGTACTATTTTTATGTACATACGTAGTGACCATGTAATGAAAAATGAACGTGCAGGTTTTCCAAACCAGTATTTGCCTCAGAAAGCTCCTGCATTCCTGTTGTTCTGCTTGTGGTTGGGTGTGGATTCTGGTCTCTGCACACTGTCCTGCAGGATGAGATGCTGCTGAACGGGATGGCTGTGAGAACCACGTGCTAAAACTGTTCTTCCAGATGATATTTTCTTTCTGGTGTGCTACATCTGAAACAAATGCACAAGTAAAAGAGCTGCTGCTAACAATACATTGCAGCTATTAGGTACAGGTTTTTAACTTGTGTAAAGAGTTGTTCAGAACAGAATTAGCATGTCCTCTAATTTGTAAAGGCTGCTACCCATTCTTGACCCTGCCTACAGCACTTGGTGGATTCTTTGTTTCCTGCAGCTGTGGTCCAGTTGTTACGCTGGCTGTATTGATACCAGGCAACATTAGTGAAAATGTAGTATTGGTTTTGTCAAGGGTGGATGTGGGTTTGGGTATTTTCTTTTTTGCATCCAAAGTCCACCAGAGGTTCAAGTCTTTTGTGATAATTAAGATGGGGTTGTTGAGGCCTTATGGTGTGTAGTTATTCAGCCATCCTGGAGTGTGGAAATTGGTGAAGCTCATCTGCAGAAGCAGAAGCTTTAATGCAGACCTATTGCGAGGAGGCCATAGCGGTGTATATTAGATGTTAATGGCTTCTTGTCAGACAGCTGTCAGATGGGGCCAGAGGGAAAATACCCTGTAAAGCAGCACCATCACTGGAAAGCCAGGATAGAAAATATGAGGTGGATTTGCCAGGGCATTAAGGGATTGAAAGGTACAGGTAGGCATCCAGTGAAAATTTTCAAGTCGCTGCTGTTGATTAGGAGTCCAGTGCTCGTTGATGTACAGAACTGGAGGCACCCTCCTCTTGGGCATTTTAGTGAATTCCAGAACCCGTGCATTTGTAGCTTTAGATGCTTTATGAGTCGTGCACTCTGAATGTCTGACAAATTCTTGGGTAGCAGTGGTGGATTTAGGGGCTGCTTACCTAAGCTGAGTGCCTGGGATGCAGCGCTTCTGAGGCACTCGGGACAGCGTAAATTTATTCTTCACACAGGTTTTATTCAGTTAAGATTAGTGTCCTATTTAGGCTGCAGTAGCTAATTCTGGAGCTCATAACTTTCAGAGAATGCTGTATATGCAGCTGTTGTGATCCTGTTGGATAATACTAGGTATTCCAAGAATAGGAAGAAACTGTATTGAAGAGATTATAACAGAATAGAAGTACTTGAGGTTGATACTGCAGACTTCCTCAAAGATGTACTTAAAGACATGTTCATAATAATCAAATTGGTGTTACATTTTTAGCACAATTGATCAACTCACTGTTGTGAAGAAAAATCCCAGTTTCAGGAAAAATCCCTTGCTCTGGGCTTCCCCCTTAGACAGTCTTTATTTACCTAGGGCCAAGGTGTTCCCAGTCATCTCTGGATGGATGAGGTGTAGATCTGGTGGTGTGGGACCTCTGCTGCAAAGTGCTGAGCTGCGTTTATGACTTCTATGTTGAATGCCTTCTATTTCTGCTCAAGTAGTAACCACAGTTTTAGGGAACTCCTACCAATTCTGCAGCCAGGTACACAGATTTAACCTGTTAGGACATTACCCTGGGCAGACAATCCTTAAGGTGAGCAGCAATCATCTCTTTAAGGATTTGGATAACCTCAGTATTTATTCTCAATTTTTTGTTGTTGCTTTCCTGCAGTTCCTAAGATACAGTTATGCATGTAATCTGGGAAATGAACAACTGAATGCAAATCCTGATGACCTAAGAGATTTTTGGTAAATTGTAATTGTGAAAATATTTTTTCTGATAGTCACGTGTCTTGATTTCTGACTGCAGTGTTTGGTTTAAGATGAATAATCCTGCAGAAGTTTTAAAGATTTATATCCTAATTTTGATCTTACGTAAATAACGAATTGTCTGATCATTAGTAAAATATACTATTGTGTAAGATTGTCTCACTGGACTGTTTATGAACATGAGAAATATCTAGTGTCTGTATTGTGTCTGAATGTATGCATACAGGTTAAAACAGTCAGTTATACAGACAAATTTCCATCTCATAATCTAAAGGACTTTAATTACTAAATTTTAAAGGGATTCAAATTATATTAGTCTAATGAATTGGACCAATATCTTTAAAAATAGTATGGACATTTGCATGCATACATGATCACTTAAGGTGCTTATCCTATAATTTACTGAGACCTATGATGCGAGAATTCTTGGTTTATAAAAATCCAACCTTTAATGTCTACGGTAACAAATAATTGTAATTAAAGTTTAATCACCGTTTAAAATGCAAAAATGTTTAAAACCTTACTTTTGCTTTCTAGCCAGTAGGCGGTGTAGAATTTACCAGAGTGCTGCTGGTATGTTACATTACTAGCATTGCAGGAACCTAGTAATTTCATAGTAGGAATTAATTGGGCAAATCCATATTGTATTGGTAGGATTTGACTGAGGTACTGAATCAGTTCCTGAAATTTTTTACTTTTATCCATTTTTTTTAAAAGTCCCTGTAATATATAAAGTATGCAAAGCAGTCATTGATTTACAGCTGAAGTGCAACCAGCTCTGGGAGAAGCACAGAAGCTATTTAGCAGCAGGACTGCTCTGTAGCTTAGGGCAGGAAACAAGGATGCTCTTTCCAGTTGGAACTACTGGAGGTGTAGCATGCTGGTGAAGCCTGTTGTGTGATTTCTCAGTTGGCTGATCTGACTATCAAAGAAGAGACTGCTGCTAGTTCCAGCTGAAAGAATTACTCATTTAACTCAGTTGAACCAGTGCTGGTGCTTTGATGCTGAAGATTAAAGTTCAGTGCCCACTGGCAGTCATTGGGGGTTGACTAGCTTTGAGTGTATGACATTGTTGCTGTATAATTATCTATGCTGGGATTTGTTTGTGACATCAGGCCTGATATATCTTCTGTTTCAAAGTCTGCTGTAGGTTCACTGGCTGTAAGATAGCTTGCATTTCATATGAATTACTGATTATTACCTTATCCCTCACTTGCATTTAGAAGAAGCTGTTTCACAGACTGAGGAGTTACGTTTCTAGTACAGGGTAAATATGCAGCTCTTATTCATATAGAGACATAAGAATTGTTTCACTCAGTCACATACTCATTTGAATACTAAAAAAATTGTGCTTACCTGCTCTTTAAGTGGTTGAATACTGTAGTTAGAAAGTAGATAAATGGATAGGGGTGTATAATGCACCTCTGTTACTGTACTAACAGCAACAGCCAGTTCCTCAATTGAAAAATGCATAGTTATTGTTCCAGTATCAGGTCTCCTTCTCTCTCTGTTTTATGCAGAAGTGCATAAAAAGTCCTACGTTGATTTTAAACTTACAGTGTTGAAACGAGCGACAGACATGAATTCTGCAAATAATCCTCGCAGAGCTTCTCTGCCAGTAGCCCTGAGTCTTTTGTAGGGGTGGAAAATCTCTTATTCACTTGTCTTCCTGATCCTATCAGTGACAGCTTTGCACAGACCGATGCTGGTATCAGTAGTGGAAACTTGCATCTTTGCTTCATCTCCGGATCAGGTGATGCTGCCTGAAGTATTAACTTGCTTTAATCACTTAACTAGACAGTGTCTAAATTCTTGCTTTTTGTAGATCACGAGTTGTGCATGTTTGGATCCCCTGGAATGAAAATAATCTTATAAGCTTAAAAACATTATCATTCACTGAAGTTATCTTACTTCCCATTATGTATTAACTTTTAAACTTTTCCTCCATGCCATTTTGGACATAATTTTTGAGAAGGATTCTCCTTGTGTTAACTCCTTACATCCATGCAGAGTCCCTTGGAACATGCATATTCAGAACCTCTCTGGAGGGCCAAGCCTATGCTTTGTTCTGCTTGTCAGAACAGCTTGTGATTTTCCTGCATTTCCAGTAGAGCTTGAAATTAGTCAGATACTGATGTTCTACTGAAACAAGCATGGGAGTCAAAATTAACATGGCTTTTATTTGTAGCTTGTTCTGTGCATGGTGATAATCTGTAACATTAGAAGCACAGTGCTTGCTGCGCTGCCTTCCTCCAGCACATCTGTGCGTTGGTTTGTGGCAAAGCCAGCTGGGTGGCACTGCTTCCTGTCTGCAGTCTTTGCAGGCAACTTCAGCATGGCACAGAGCCTTGCACAGTTACGGTTGTGTGGCTTCCAGGTGGCCTGAGGATGGGCAGAGGGCTGCCCTCCAGAAAACACTGATGTGAGTGCGGAGGGAATGCAAGGGTTCTTTACCTATCTCTGTGTTTAGAACTGCTCTTGATTGGTATCTTGATGATAAATGTAAACCTGGATTTTAAGGGAAGAAAACATTTGAAGAAGGTAACATTCAAAGCTTTTGATTAGAATCTCCTGTCAATGTCTTACTAAAAATGGAAACATAAGTCTCTGCTTTTTTGTCACTCTCATCAACCCGTAGCTGACTCCTTCACTCCTACACATACATCAGTTGTCTACCTTGCCCCTCACAACTGCAGGATCATACTTGGGGGCATAATATTTTGGAATATTATGCCAGTGCCTTCATTGTCACTGATTGTACCCTAGAAATGTAATTGTAATTCTTCGTGTTGTCCTGGTGCCTTAGTGTTGGAATGTAATGGATGAGAGATGTTTTTGCATCTGGCAATTGCATGTATTAGTGTTTGCATGAACAGGCTGGTTGCAATTAGTGACTGGGCAGTAAGCGTTTCATACTTTGAAGGGATCATCCCTGGAGAGTTGTAGGGGTTCCACAGTGATATTTTGGATTGAAGATCTAGAACTTGGGGGAAGGTGATCTACTGAAAAATGGAGCAGGTTTAGCAAGAATGAAATAATCCCTACAAATCTGTGGTCTTTATTTTCCACTTTTGGCCATAGTTCTCTCTTTTCGAGTACCTGGTGATTCACTGCTACTGATTACAGAGTCCTACCTGTGTGCATAGACACCTTCACAGTGTTTTGGTTCAAATACTTATTCTGAAGCTCACACATGAAAATGAGTCCTTTCATAGAATTAAGTGTAAGCTGAAAAGTGACCATTGTGTTGACTACAGATTGGATTTAATAGGCTGTGGTTTGTTGTTTGATTGGTGTGACACTGCTGCCAGTGAAATCTGGTACTTCATGTGGCTGTAGTGCAGTTTCAGTGACCCTTATTGATTTTTTTTTCTCTTTTTTCCCCTTCCTCTAGCTCAAGGCCTTTTTACAGTAAAAGCTGACGTGTGAAAAAAAAATGATAGCAATAGATGTTTCTGGGACTTGCATACCTAGCACATAATTGTTTTTATGCCTCTTTGAAATAGTTGCCTGTGTCCAGCAATAATGATATACCAAGGAACAAATCAAAACCTGGTCAGATCAGTACCAGAGTTTTTCTCTTAATGAAAAGAGTATATTCTTGCTGCATAGCCAGTTGCTAGCTCCAGGAAAAGCTGGAAAGCGCTGCTTGTCCCTCAGAAGCATTTCCCTGCTGACATGGTTTTGATGAGTGTGTGAAGGGAATACCGTGTGCCTCAGGGATGGTAGAGGGAGCTGTGTAACACAGGGCTCCCAAGGGATTACAAAACTGTAGGACATTCAGAAGTGTTGAGGAGAGAGAAAAGAAGGGCAAAGGGAGTCTCTTCTGCTGAGAAGCAGGCTTTTGAAGCAAGGTGTGGGTGCAATTTCTCTTGTGTTTTTGTATCATCTCAGTACGTCCCAGCTCTTGCCTCTCAGGAGTTTTACCAAGCTACCTTCTTCCTATCCCCAAAGTCATTAGTGACATGATGTAGCATCCCTTATAGCCTCTACAGGCTTAGCTGTAATTTAGATCACTGCACCAGTACGCTAATTGGCTGCTTCCTCCTGTTGTCATGTGCAGACTCTGTAGGTGTCCTTACTTTCATTCCTCATGAGTTTCATGATTCTACAGTCTTAAAGGCAAATGGTTGAAAGGGCTCTCACAGGAATGCCTTGGCTTAGAAATGCCACACATTTTCCTGATGAATTGATCTCTGCCATAGATTGTAGAACTGATCTTCTTGACTGAGTCTACTGATCATTCAGATCTCATGGGATCTCTGTTGGGCTTACTCAGTTTCCTCTGGGGTAATTTAAAAAGGAATTTCATCTCCATTCCATGCACTGCTGTTTCACCTGTCCTACAACATCACAACTTTATGAATGCTCAAAAGAAAACCCAATTTTAATGGAAAATTATAAAACTGGAAAAGAACAAGTCAGACAAGAAGCTTCTGTAGCTAATGTACACTCAAGCACAAGTGTTGTGGAATAACTAACACTGTTAATGCTGGAAATTGTATGTGTACTGTGGTATAACAAAACCCTCTTCATGGACCATGTTGCTTTATCTGCTGATCAGGAGGTCACAGACTATAAATCCCCCTGTTTGTGTAGGGCTGAAATAGGCAAGTGGAATGGAAGTGATTGTGTTTGGGAGGATTGAAGAATTGCCTGAAAGCCTGAAGTCACTCTGGGGCTGACTGAAGGCTGGGAAATAGTGAAGGGTTCGGGGGACATTGTGCAGTGTGGTGCTGTTAGAACAGTTCCCATCCCTCCTGTGGAGGGAGGATGGATTGATATGGGAGCTCAGTAACCCAGTGTTGTACCTGTGGGTAGAGACATCTGCGGCAACAAGACCCACAGCCAAATCAAAACGAGAGCTCTACATGTTCAGCCTTCACCTTTCATGCACTAGAAGGTGAAATCAACAGCAGGAACAAACATCTTTATTTTACATCAGAGTTAAGGGTAAAGTTCAACCTTTAACCTTTAAATTTTCTTGTTTCATTACTATACTTCTTAAACAGAATTAATAAAACCTCAGTTCCCATGATTATCCCTTCAAAGATGTCACAGTGTATCCCAGCTGCAGAGGAAGTTTTGCATAACATTAATTATGCACTGAAGATACAAAGAAAGCACTTGACATTTTTCCCAGATCCATATTGTGTTGTTTTACTGGTTTTAGGTTTGGGGTTTTTTTGGCATTATCTTTATTGATTCTAAAAAGGGACTTTGAAAACCTGTTCTAGAACTTGCTTTAGGTGTACAGGATTTTCCCTCACTGATACATACTGACCAAAGAAAATGGTCATTTACTCTCCGTGAAGATTATTTAGAGCTATATCTGGAGGACTGTAGCTAAACATGACTAATGAGATCATTGGCAATTGCTTCCTGTGTTGCCTTTCCTGGAAACAACACAAACAGAAACATTTTGTTTGTCTATTGGTTGCATTATTATTAAAATCAGTAAATCAAACCTGCTGATCCTGTTGGGTTCCTTCCAAGTCAGCAGATTCTAGGATTCTATTCACATTACCATTTCACAGGATGGTCAGAAGACTTTGATTTTGTAGCACACTCAGGAACAAATTACTTTTGGGGTCTGGTGCATACACAGAGCTTTATTACTGTTCATGGCTTGTTTACTCTTCATTCTTTCAGGACAACAGTAAGTACCATATTTTAAAAAATAATTAGCCTCAATAGAAATCAGAGTAAACTTTTACACAGTTGACCTAGACCTCTAAGGGTGGTGCTCTCATTTTATAAATAAGAGAACTAAGGTATAGAAATAGAAATGAAGCTATGAAGGCAGTCGGTAACAGTGCCACTGATAAAAGTTGGCATCATCTGATGCAAAGTCTATTGTTCCTCTGTGATTCAGAGGAATTTAGTTAGCTGCAAGAACCTATATGGTATTTTTTTCTGTTAAGCCTGGAATACTGACAGGAGCAGCAGCAAAATGGAACTTTGGGATTTATTTTCAAATTTTATTTCTCATGTCACAACAGATAGAGCAATTATAATAATGAATGAAGTTGTTCTCTTAGGTGTTCTGTAACAAATAAAGAACAAAGATCTTCGAAGAAATAAGAGGGAACCTGTTAAGAATTCTTGGCTTCTCCTAAAACGCAGGCCTGCTCACACTTCAACATAAAGTCCTGTTCTGAGCAAATCAACAGTCCCTAAGTGAGAGCCTGTGGAGTTTCCACAGCAGCAGCATCTTTAATGGGAGCAGTTTGTCTGAGAAGTTGGCAACATATTCTTTGTCTCAGTGATGTAGGTCCTAGTGAGTCCAGAGAGAGAGAGAGGATCTTTTGTTCCCTCTTAATGCTGGAATTATTTTGAGTGGTCATCTCCTGTCTCTCTGTTGGTCTTCATCTCCATCCCTTGCTGCTACAGGCAGCAGTAGCTGGGAGGGCATTGTGCTGTGGCCAGTGTGGAGGAGGTTTCATTTTGGGTGGAATTCCCATACAGAAATGTGATGGAAAGGTGGCAGTGGAAATGAAACTAGTATGTGTTATTTGAGCACTGTAATTGCAACAGTGCTTTGAAAATACTTTGAGACTTGTAAACAGATTTCATTTAACTATATGTTGGCCTGTCAATTAAAAGGTACAGGAAGGACTCTTCCAATGTGATGTATTTCTCTTGCAGAAAAGTGAGTTAATTTGGAATGATCAGCTTGGACTTTATGCAGCCTGGGCATGGAATTAACAATGCTGAAACTGCTTGTTAATCTCATTTTGCCTTTACATATCTGTCTTTAAAATAAAGCTTCCCAACAGCAAGTGCTGTCTATTGGAAAGCAGGGGGAGCTCTTTCTGTCTGCTGCATTTAAAGAGATCAGTGTTTGTGCCAGTTCTGAGTAAAAATGTTCCCAGCCTCCTAACAGAGGTGTAATTAGTAGGGTGTACCAGCTCCTTTCCGTGAAGATACACAGCTTTGAGATTATCCCATGATTAGTAACTCTTGGCTTTGTAGGTAGCTAAGAACATGGAGTCAGCCTTTAAGAGTGCCTCTCCTGTTCCTGTGCTCTGATTGCACTGGGTAGTTGTAAAAGGAGGTGTTGGCAAGCCGGGTGAAGAAGCGTGTCTGATGCGGGATGGAAACTGTGTGTGAATGTATGCTGGGATGGGAGGGATAGAGTCAAAGAAGTTACACCGGAGTTTTTACACCAAACCCTGTCTTCATGATAGTAGTCACACTAAAATCTCTAAGCCAAAACCTACTGAAGGAGTGAGGTAATTTCCATTGACTTCAAAGGAATTGCTAATGCCCAATTTCTGTCAGCATTTGACCTCCTGAAAATTCAGAGGAGTAAAGCCTCAAGGTGTGGGTCCTTTTTGAAGGCTTTAGAAACCAGTGTGTGTTTTGTCTTAAAATCTCTGAATAATATATGTTGGAAGGGAGTTTTGGAGGTCATCTGGTCCAACCCTTCTTCAAAGCAATGTCTTTAAACCTTTTATGACATCCATGTAAGACTGGGCATATGTGAGTGGTTTGAAGCTTTGTCAGGTTTCACTCAGTCATAAACCATAAACTGTAACTCTTTTAGCTGGAGCTAAACAGTGAGAAAAACCCCATCTTCACATACTGAGTCCTCACACTCTCTGTAGCTGACATACAATGCTGACTTAAATACGTTTAGTCTTGAAATGTAACAGCAATAGTTGATAGGATAGTTCCTGTGGGTGTAAGTTTGGGTTCTTACCATTGCAGATTGACCAGGCTGAGGCCTATAGAATGTGTTCACTCTTACAGGATATGTTCTTTCTGATAGTCTGTGGCCAGCCTAATACCTTAAATATGCCAGTTCAGTTTTAGGAGGATGTGCTGCCCTGCGTTCATAGTGCCAGAGGTGCTAAAGTCAGGCATTTGATTGCCCTTGGCCTGTTACGTGCAGGGAGAGCCATCTCTTGCAGGGTACCACGGCTCACACAAACGCAGCAAAGGCAGCTAATGGTACTTTTAGATCATTATCTTTGCTTAGCATTACTGTCACTTTGTTGTTTGTAAGGCATAGGTCAGATAGACAGTCCTGTATATGCTCATTCCCATTCTGGAACTGATGGATAATGCATCTGTTTCCTCTGAATTGGCCTGCTAAGATGAGAATGTGAGCAGCTAAATAACTGGAGTCAAGAATAAATGCTTAGCCCTTGCTTGGGTAATCAATCTCGCAGACTCAATAGGAGGCACGGTGCGGAAATAGCAGAAAAGAGAATCTGAAAAGATGTGGGATGATTTCTTTAACGTAAATGTGGTTTCATGTCACTTTATTTCCATGACTCACTATATCTAATATAAACAATGAAAGACAGAAGAGAACTGGCTTTCTGAGGGTGGAATCAAATATGAATAAATTTAACATTTAAGCTGCAGAGAGCTCTAGTAGAACTTTTTTGAGTTATGTCTGACACTTATCCTGTCATTAGTGGCTGAAAAATAAATGCTGCAGCCTTTTTATTCTGCAACGCTGGCCAAAAAGAAAAAAAAAGGAAAAGGGTCATTTTAACCCTTTGTCCCACTGCTGTACATAGTTGTTCTTTAATGCTGTTCTTAGGGAAAGCTAAGCATCTCTTGGAACAAATAATAAATGTAAACTATCTCCCCAGGTAGTAACAGAAGCAAGAGAGAGAATGGAGGAGTAAGCAATAAAAACCGGGAGTAAGCAGCTTTATTTTAAAAGTACAATCAAGGCATGTTTACCACTGGTGTGGTGTTTTATCCTCACATCTTTCAAGCTGCCTACTAAAAGCAAGGAATTTTGCATGAAGCACATCACCCTGCTTGTCTGGTGACTATGTTGTGACAGTGCCTGCAGGCCCCAATTGGGACTAAGACCATACTGTGCTTGGCACAGTACAAATG
This sequence comes from Ifrita kowaldi, assembly GCA_013398055.1. Taxonomy (NCBI): domain Eukaryota; kingdom Metazoa; phylum Chordata; class Aves; order Passeriformes; family Cinclosomatidae; genus Ifrita; species Ifrita kowaldi. The sequence goes on along the minus strand of VZRS01013714.1, from coordinate 336,330 downwards.
AGGAAAATTAAGTCAGTCCTTTCCCAAGAAACTCACTAGAGAAGAACCTAGATGTGGTTAAGTCTCTGTGGATGCATACTAAATTTTAAAAAGTCAGCTTCTGTTATGAAGAATATAAAATACAAAATACTTCTCTTTCTGTTTTGCAATTGTTTTTATATGTATCAGTGTCTGATAGAGGACAGCAGAGCAATCTACTAGAGAATATCCACATATACAATGTGCTTGTTTTATTTGTCTTGCATTGTGGTTGTACTTAGATTAGTTTTTATTTGTCTGGAACATACTGCAGGCATCTCTGTGAATGTGTATTTTGTAGGTTTATCTGATGAGCATGGCAGGGCAGGCACGTCTGCGTTTTCGTGTTTCTCTCATATCCCCAGCATTTGGTGGGAGAGGGCTTTGCAACTGGAGCATTTTCTGACTGCAGGACTCCATCATTGCAGGATTATTTTTTTCCAAGTAATTCCTCTTTACATTCTGCTCTGAAATCCCACTGGGTGCCTGCTCAGCAGTGCTTTAACTTCTGAATATTGAAACCAGCAGGTATGGTGAGAATGGAATATTTTAAACAGCAGAAGAGACACTTGGTGTCGTGTATAATATCTGGCTCTCTCTATGCTGCACTGGAGACAAAAGCTGTGTGAGAGTCACTTAGGGTACAGCTGTTTATGGACCAGTGATAGGGACTTCCAGAGTATGTGAAAGCTCTAAAACAGGAGAGTGGTGCTGGGTGCTGGAAAAAAAGGGAAACAGAAAGACATCTCTGGATTGGTAACTCAGCTTTTAAGATAATTTTCTAAATAAAAAGAAAAATTGCTTGGCAAAACTATAAGATGAAAGACATTTATCCAAAGGCAGACATTTATGGGTAAAGCATCTTATTTTAGTGCCCGTCTGCTGTGTACAGTGTGGAGATCATTATGGTAAATGCTTATCCTTTTAGATTAAGTTGTTGGCTGTGATACAATTGGAATTAGTTACGTGCAAAGGTTTTTGTAACCAAGTGTGACTTCCAGCAGAAAAAGAAAAATGCAAGAGAAACTGCATGAGCATATAAAGTAGGTTTGTGTAGGTCAAGGAAGCAGAAAGAAGAGTGATTTGGGGCTAAAATACGATAGCTCCTTGTCAAATCCCTGAATTATTGCTTTGCTGGCAAGCAGGCATGTGGGCATGTGTAGGGGTGTTTGAGAAAAGTGAAATAGATTACAATCCAGAAATGGGATTCTTGAGCAAGGTGTTTTTCTTTTTCTTGGATGGGAGAAATAGCTGAGTAGTTACTTTCCGACAAAGTCAAAAGAGGCCACCTTTGACATAAGGTCTCTATGGGGAACAGTACAGAATGTGAAAGAGAAAACAACAAGGGAATGTTTTTTAAGGGGTCTGTTTCTTTTTCTTATGAGGGCTGTTGAAATAGAAAACCTCCCTGAGCACAGCAAAAAGCAAATGCAACTTAATTACGTTACTGATACTCTTCTTCTGATACGCCTTTCTTAGTTGTCCAGAAAACAGGAAAAGAAATGCTAATTCTGCCAGTATGATTGTTTCCTTGCTATGCTGAAGTTCTTTGCATGTTTAATTCACTCTGAACCTTAAAATAGCTTTCTGGCGCTTGCCTTGCTGGCCTCTTGTGCTTTATTTACTTTTGAATTGATTTTGAAGCTTTCACTCACTTCCTTTTGGCATGAAGATCTGTAGGGATAAGGGGATTGTATCTCTTCCTCTGTCCTCTGCTGCCGTGCTTCCTCCCTTTCCTCTGTGTCATGCAACACTGAGCTCATCAGCTGGGTTTTTAATACTCCAAATGGAGGAGTTCTGTGATGCGAGTTGGGCAGCAATACTGTAATACAGTTGGCCTGTATGACTAATCAGTTAGATAAAGAATTCGGTCTGCAGAATAGCAGAGCCTTCATGCTTGATTGATGATAACAGCAGCCAACTGACTTACTGCCCTTACTGCCAGCATCCCCCACACTATTAGAGAGGATTTCTAGCACAGGACAATAGATTTGTCCTAGTAAGCATAATGCTGGGGTTTGTAGCGCATGACATCAAAACCAAAAGAAAAGCAGGTCAAAATGGATGGCTGCCTGCATATACTTAGAAAAGCAGGAGTGGAAGAGTCTGCAACCACTGTTTGCTCATCCCCTACCTGCACACTTCCTGCCAAAAGAAGTGGATTAGTCTCTGTACTCAGCACAGCATAAAGAATCTCTCTCATTCCTAATGACCTTTACCATGGAGCTTGTTTTTCCTTGGAAAATCTCCCAGACCATAGGCAGGGCTGATTTCTTTGGCCAGCAGAAGTTATTCTCTTTGAGTGAGGGCTTATGAAACTGCCATTATACATAAGGGTAGGACAAATGGAGAGAGATAAAGTGTCTTTAATGGAACCCGTAAGGAAGAAGGGAAAGCTACACTTGTTTAATATAAATGTATCTTAATTTCTTTTGTCTTACAAGCTGTAAACAGCTCTCAGAAAATCGTATTTGCTATGGGCTTGGGGTATTTTGTGTGTAGTGATGTAAACTTGCTGTGCTATCCACAAAGCCATGGATCATACTGGTTTATTGAAGCTGCAAAGAAGAACAAGTTGAGGTGGGAAAACTTTTTTTGTTGCAGAGAGAAAGATGAAAGTTTTCCTGGATGAAATCAAAATCTGTTTATGAGTCTCAGGAGAGCAATTCCGCTTTTCTGCTTTACAGGAGGGAAAGGAGCCAAGAATATGGATGTTTCTAACACATACACGTAGTAATACTTTTTATGGGTACTGTGAGCTTACCGGGTATCAGGTGTTAGCAGATTGATTGCATTCAGCATCACTGCAGAAACCAAGTTGTATTTTTTTCTGTTTAAACATCATTGTGACCACTGTTCTCATTGCACCTACTAAAACAGAAGCAAAAGGCACCTAAAATAATATCTATATACTGGATACTTCATTTAGATTGATGTAGATGCTGTTTGAAGCAGAACTCCACTGAGTACATAAACTAATATTTAAGATATTTCTGTAATCAGACTTCAGTTGCTGGATTGAGCTATGTAGATCAATTTATTATCTATACAAAGAAATTGCCTAAATTGTAAACAGCTGGTAATGCTTTCTGCCCAGAATTTGAGCTTTGTGTTTGTCTTAGTACCTGAGAGAGAAGTAGTAAGCTACAGTACTGATTCTGATTTGAAGTCGAATGCTGAGAATTCATTGTGAAGTTGTTAACAGCAGGGAGCTTCTTTTGTGAAGAGCTAAATTAGAAGCTTTCAAATCTTTCAGTACTGACGGACTAAATAACCTCAGCAACTGATGAAGTTTTTATTCTGTCACTGGCTCATCAATAGCTGTCCTTCCTTTCTAGGTCCCTTATTCATAACAAAATGATTCAGTATAAAAGGGAGTTTAACCTTTCACAATTAGCCTTCGCTTCCTGCTTGCTTCATTCCCAGTTGCCACAATCTAAGCCACAGAAATACAATTACAATATTGAATGACAGGAATTTATGAGACAATTTATTTCTGGAAGTGAATTTGTTGTTTGTGATGTAGGGACTTGTGTGAGTGGCTGAGAGCCGGATACCTGTGGCAGGGCTGACAGCCGACCCTTCCCGAGCGACTCCGCTGATGGGAGGATTGCCAGGCGTGCAGCTCTGCGTGGTGTCTGGCAGTGGGTACTCATCCTTGGCTGCTTCCCTTCTGCTCCATGTGCCACATGGACTTGACATCCAGCTATCACAGAAATGGAGATGGGGCACCGTGTGTTAACCTGCAGCTGAATCAAAGAGCGTTTTAATGCTGTCATAAAACTGCAAACTCTTATGAAGCTTAAAATACCCCAGATTGCATCTCTTAAGATGTTATGCTAATGTTCTGTATTTATGTATGTGCATTACCTAAAAGATGCAGAGTTCTCAAATGGAAAATAAAGTCTGCAGTATCTACTCTGAAGTGCATCTGCACCACCTCTTTATGAGGTTTGAACTGATGAACTTGCCTTATGCTGTGCCTCCCAAACAGATGCCAGAGAGACTCAGTCCAGTTAGAGAGATACCATCAGGCTGGTACAGCTTGAGATGTTCTGTATTCAGTGGTTGTCTAAGTCCATAGAACTCGGTGGAGTGGCATGGGGGAAAAAATTGATAAGATTTTGCCTTGCCTGGATGGATCAAGGGATGTTCTGGATACATGACGACTACGAAGATGGAATTTGAAGGCATTTTGCCCAGCAGAAGCAATTACGCAATCTACTTAATACTAATTTTTTATATTTTTCAGGCTAGGCGGCACATTTTATAGACAGCTCTGAATGGCAAATTAATTTTACTGTACTCTTTTATGATTGACTTGGTCTCCTGGGTCTGTAAATCAAACCAATTGATGTTTAGCTTTTTTAAAGTTCAGTCATGCCCAGGCTTTTGGCTCTGATGAGCATTTTAGGCATAGAGCACTGCACCAATGGGGAACAGATAAGGCAAGAAACATCTTGTCATTTTCATTTATCCTTGGAGAAAATAAGCTGGGGAAAGGACTGTAACCCCCCAGTGATTTGGGTAAATGGATGGGTGGTACAGAACCAGAGAACAGTCTGGAGCAAGCAATCTGCAACTGGAATGTTACTGAGTTAGTTCTGGTTCTCTGTGGAAAGTAAAGGGAGGAAAGACCAGGCAGAGAACAAGAATTGTGCTGGTTGGAAAAAGCAGCAACACTTCAGGTGCTCCTAGTGAAGCATTCCCATTGTTGCCAGGGGTACTCACTGTGAGCCAAGCGAACACTGTCCAGCATCTGCCAGGAACCAGGTCTTGTCCTGCTGATCTCAGAGCAACATGTCCCTCTGCAGGAGGGGATTCGTTTCCCATTTATGTTTACTTGCTGTAATTCCATATGGGGAAATGTGCAAACATGGGCAGTGTCCTTGGGACAGTGCAGAGAGGATGTAGAGAAGGGAAACAGGAGGGACTACAGTATGCTTGAGGTCGTGTGAGATCTATTAAGGAGCTGCGGTAGGTAGAAGTTGTGTTTTTGTGGTTCCTGCACCTGAAGGAAGAAAGTATAGTCTTAAAATACTGCAAAGCAGTTAAAACAGTAGAGAAATAAATATTTTTTTCCTGCTACACTTAAAAGGTGTGTTCCATATTTTGCCATTTCCTTTGCACTTGCAGTTGTAGAGTTCTTTAGAAATCTTTTCTTGTATCTCTGCTAAAGTCTCTGCTTTAATCTTCAAAAAAATCTTAGAAACCTCAAAGGCACTCCTTCCTGGTTAGTCCCAACACAGGTTGTTCTGCCAATGCATTGCATTCTGACTCAAGCCAAAGGTGCTGGGTTCTGGTTCTGGGTATTTATCAGAATTCATAGTTGTATTCGAATAGACTTGCACCATTTTCAGCACTGAAAAGCATTTTATCCCACAGGATGTTCAGAAGGAGATGGAAAGCATCTGTTCTTTGAGGACTTTCATTCCTTTATTTCTACTAGGAGGTGTCTTCATGTTATTGTCTCAAAGCCCACTATTTCACAAGTCAGTTTGATCTCTTTGCCTTAGATGTCCCTTAGCAGTGCTGGGCATTTAGTATCAGGTAGCACTTCTTTACCTGTATTAATTTCTCAATTCTTAGCATCTATTTCTGTTACATAACCTTATTTTAAGTATTCAGAATTCAAGGTGGTATGGACTTCGTGAGGTATGTGAGCCATAAAACTTGTGCATTGTATGTAATTTCTTAATGATTCAAAGCTTGCCTTTCTAAATATATTTTTAATTTTTACTCAGTGTTAGTATTTCTGTAAACATTCCTTTGGAACAATCGTTTTCCTGAATACTTAGTAGAAATAGCATGAAAACTACTAAGAGCAATTAAACTGCATAAATAAAGAGTCCCATTAAATATTTGGAGGCAATTACTCTAAACCTGGTGTAATTAGAATGTTAAAACAGATAATACAGGTTCTGCTGACACTCCTTAAGTCCATTTCTTAAAGGAGGGTAGATTCAAAGCAGCTCTGCCCAGATTTACTGGGCTGCTCAGTGGAACCTGCTTCAAGGCACTGATCGATTAAACCTGTGCTGTTTAGTATTAAACTGCATCCCTTCTGTCCTAACCTGCTTTTGCTTGTCTGTCTGCTCGTGAGTGGTGAATTTTATAGGGAAAGGGAGTAGCATGAGTTGTATGGAGACAGTCCTACAGCTGAGCTAAATAGATACTGAATTAAATAATATAAAATCTTACTTTGTTTGTTCAGCAGGGTAGGGATATGAACCCTGTGGACTAAGGCCCCTCATTAACTAAACATATTAAACCAAAGACAGGTTTATGTTACTCTGTTTTTTCCCATCTCTGCTATGGTTATCTGATGGACATTTTATAACTGAGTTACAAAATACGTACTCTAAGGCCAAACCTATTCGAAAAATACCAGATTATTTGGAGTGTTTGTATTCAGTGTATTTCCTACCGCATTAAGAACTGTTCATCGTATGTGAATGTTTACTAGAAAAGTAATTATAAAAATCCTCTACTTACATGCATTGGTGTTACTAACAGAGGGAGTAGTTTTATTGCATCTAGGCAGCCACCAGCTACCCCAGAATGTTGCTTGGATTTGCCAGGAGAGGGCACGTGTTACCCAGGGCAGGCGATGTCTCCACCCCTGTCCTGCTGCTGCCAGACACCACTGGGTAACTCCAGAGCTGGAGTAAATTCAGGCACTAACCTACCCCACCCACAGAAAAAAAAAGTTGGCATTTTCCCAGTCTTTCAGGCAGGTTGCTTGCTCTTACAGGTAACATTCCTCATGGCAGTTTGCCCCCAAAATGAAAAGCGACCACCATAAAAAGAAGCTGTAAGATCAGCTGCAAGGGTTTTTAATCTTGATCCTACTTTATCTTAGCAGCGTTCCAGGGAGATGTAATTTCTTTTGTGTTGTGTGGGGTTAATGGCTTGACAGATACAGGAATATTAATAAATAATTCTTAATTATAAGGTGTATTGAATTGCCAAAAGGGGAGATAATGTCTCCTTATGACAAATTTGGACATAACACAGCTAGCCTACCAAATGAAAAGGGATAAAAACAGTAATTTGCACAGTCAGATGTTTTGAAGCCACAGAGGCAGGTAACAAGATTTGAACATCATTGATTCATCTGTGAGCAGAACCAGAGTACAGGCAGGGGGAGATCAGCAAAATAACCTGCTGGTGTGTCAATTAAATCTCTCTAGTAAACAATCCAAACAAGTGAAATTCTGCTTCAGGCATTTGCTGCCTCTTTCTGTAGCAGCAGAAATTCACTACTAGACAATTCTAGTGGTTAAAAAATATTTGGGTGGGTTTTATCTTCAAAGTACTGTCTTTCAAGCAAGATTTTGCAAGGACCATTGCATGACATTTCTCAAGTATCTGAATTTTAAAGAGTCAGAATAAATAGCAAGCAAAGTTTTAAATGACAGGCAAAAATGGAACAGAAGTTCTCAAACAGAGTTTTTACCTTTTTGGACCACTATATCTTGAACAATACCAAAGATGGACATAAATTATTACATGTATTGAAAGAACAGATGCAGTGCACCAATTTCCTTCATGTCCTGAAGACCATCCAGAACAAATTATCAGAAGGTAGTTGCAGGCAAAACAGACAGCATAGGAGACCTACTGGAAGTGCAAAATACTGTAAACATGAGTGTCTTAGCTTGTAAAAAATAAATAAAAATAAAAAGTAGTTTTAGATTACATCACAGTAAAATGCAGGAGAAAGAGATCTCTTTACGGAAAGATTCCACGTTCAGAGATCCAAGAGCAAACCACTGTATTGCACCGTGTTGCAAGGAGTTCAGAGAACTCTTCCTGTGCAGTTCTGTGCTGCTCAGGCTGTACTGTCAATGCTCCTGCTGAACTAGAGCATCTGGATTCCTTATCCAGGATGGCAGCCCACATTCCTTCTGGGTGAAACTCTATCCTGCAAAGCACTACTGTAAGTTCATCTCCGTGCTTTCCCTTGGCACTCTTAGGGGTAGGAGTCCACAGTGCTGGAATAGCTGAAATATTTAAGGCCAGTCTTACACTTCAGTAGGCTTGTGCTGATGTTGAATTTGTTCCAGCTTCTACATATATTTAGATATTGTGGCGTGAAATTTCACACCCCCCAGACTGTGGCTTCAGGGTAGTAGCACTCATGGCCGGTTTTCCCAGTGCCAGCAGGGACTAACAGCGTGAGCACGGGGTGCAATCCTGCGTCCATTCCTTTCTCATTATTTAGTAGAACATGGTAGCTGTCATAGCTTTGTTCTTCAAAGGAAATCTTGACACAGCCTATACATTTATTTATGAATTTGAAGTACAGGGGGGAATAGTTCTCTGTGTAACAAGAATCTTCACTAGTACCTATTGTTCTGGGCAGTTGGTGTGTTAGAAAAGGGTGGAGAAGTTTAAGCCCAAGAGCAGCTGATGCTAAGTGATTCTGAATAAATTGGTTTAATAATTTGAATTGAAAACACAGCACGTAGAGTGACATTTTTAGCTTTGTTCTTGTGTTTCTGGATAAAGAGGATTTTTTTAATGATCTGATTTTTTTCCTGATTGGACTCAGAAGAGCAGTTTAACATTGAGAAGGAATAATGTGAAGGTTATGCAATTTTACAATAAATGTAAGAATTTAGAGCTGTGGCAAGGGAATAGAATTTTAGGGCTATGACTGGGTAACTGGGTACTAGATGCAATTCAAGATGAACACTGCACCCAGATTACCTAATTTGATGTAATTGGTAAGTCTTTAATGAAATGGAAATATAACGTGAACAAATATTCACTTGGGGATATTTATCTCTAAATCCTGAAGAAGTATTTCTGTACCCCTAAAATTAGTTTCATTTTTTCTGTTTAGCTGTGGTTTTAAAGAGTTCCAAGGTTTCAGATACAGCTTGACAGTGTCAGTTGCTTTTATTTTACTTCAGTATCCCACTCCCGAAACCGAGTGACTGTGTCTGATGTTACTTTAGTAATTGCATTGATGATGGGTGTGGGTAGTTGTCCATCACTGCTGCTGTTCCTCTCAAACCTTTGAGGGCACATTGCACACACACACAAAAGGGGTCATTTTTATAGAGATTTTATGTAAATTCTGACAGGAAGGACTGGTGGTCCATCAACAGAGGGAAAATACTGTGCCTGCCTTAATTGTGGGGAGCAACATACCGGATGAGTGTTCATCCATTTGCCCTATTATTGCCTGCTGTGTTTCCAAGATAGGAAGGAAACTGCTCTGACACTATTTGAAAAAAAACCCAGCCAAACCGCAAACCAAGAAAAGCTGAAGGAACGCTATCCCCTCATCCCAAACCAGCCCACACAACCCTATCTGTTTCTGTCCTGGATAAAGTATTTAATGTAGGTACATGCTGCTGTGTTAGATTGTTCCAATAAACAAATTCTTCATCCTTTTATTCTATTCCCAGTTTCCCAGATTAAGCCTGAGGACTGTCTTCAGTCTAAGTCTTTTATAGCCAATTAAAGGTGTCTAATTTTACAACAAATGCTCTGACGTGATCCTTTTAATTTCTGTGTAATAAGAAAAAAATCATTGGAGTTTCTATAAATTAAAAATAATATTATATACAGTGAAGTGAAACAGCTGAGTTTAAAGATACACAGAAACCACATGAAAAAAATCTGTTCCTCTCATAAAATGATGTAAGATTTGCACAGCACTGCTGTAATTTGGAGTGTACCCATTAATGTGTGGGAGCCAGTGTGTTGATCTGCCATTGTTATGCTGGAGATGTAGAAGTTAAAACCTCCAGCTGTAGTTTGGCTGCTCAGGCACCACCGCGGTCTCTGGGCACTCACATGCACCTAGACTACAGCTAATGAGGACCAAAGTTAATACATTTTCACAGATACTTTGAAAATGACTTCAAAAGATGTTTGAACACACCAGTTCACGTGTGCAGGAAATCATAACTGCATGTGGAAATATGTACTGTTATCTACAGGTTTGGATGTAATGGAGTTTTTTTGGTTCCTTTTGAGCTTCCCCATTCTTAGGAGTCAGCATAGTGATCAAAGAACTGGAATAGGGTTATAAAAGTAAAAAATTCCTTTTAATCCCAGTTTTTGCTGCACATTTTCCTTGGATACATCATGGTGTGTCTCCGCTAGCAATAACTGGTGCTAACATTACTTTCCTTGGAAAATACATTGAAGTTTCAAGTTGAAAATCTCTATAAATGTAAAATACTCTCTAGAAATGCAAAATACTTGCATTATGATGTTAATGGTGGTGTTTCATTAAGTTGTTACTGATGAATGGAATTATAAAAATTTATTCCACTTTCTGCATATTCAGCATCCTTTTTTTTTTTTTTTTTGGACATCAGACAGTATTTTGAGTTTTCATAGAGATTTGAAGCTTCAGAGTTGATTTTGCTGGCAGCAGCCTATGCAGGTTATGGAGAGGACTGTGACAAATAATTCAGTGAGTTAATTTTCTGAATTGTCAGTTTGGAATGTCACAAGATGTCAGATCACTTGGTTGTTTTGCTTCTGGTGTGACTGACTGATTTCAGAAAGGGTTTAAAAGGGGCTGATTTAACTCCTCTTTCAATGTGATAAAGCTGGAATCTAGAGATGCTGTTTGACCCTGCCCTGTATAAAGTTTTCTATTACACAGTTTTCTTTCTCCTTTCCTTAACATTTTGAGAGAGGGGCAAATGCCATCTGTTAGACATGCCTAAATGTTACTGGGCGTTCTTCAAATTCCTCTTCTTAGTGTTTCACAAGTGTGGACTTCAGTGCAGCTGAGAAATGAAGATGTAAAAAGAAACGCTGGAGTTCTCTGGTTTTGGTGTCTCTGTTGTATCCCGGTTACATATGCATATGAATTAGTATAATTAATTATATGTACTCATTTCAACAGCCAGCTCCTGAAACTGAGCTCACAGTCAGTCAGTATGAATAATTTCCTTTTGCATGATGATGTCATTACAGATATTAAGAACCAAGCATTCTCCTGATTCCTCTAGCTTAAATACAATCAGAATAATGCATGTTTTCTACAAAGAATTTAAGTACCAAATCCATTTAAAGTCTTGACAGAGCACTGTGTCCAGCAGCATGGCCATTATTGTAACTCCATTCAGCTTAATTTATGCGAACCAGAGAGTTTCAGTCAATTGCAGCAATAAAACTTTTGTTTCAGCAGCCAAGTTAATCACTTGGCTCCTCATGATTGTGTGTTTCCATGACAATTGGATGGGTTTATGATTGACACACGTACAATTAAAATTCGCCCTTCAAAACTGTAAGTCTCAGAGACCTCATGAAAGTTCAGTCACATTCCTAAACAATTTTCCATTAAAAGAATGCTGGATTGTGACTTTTAGCAGCAAAAGGGCTGCAATTTGTAGGTCTCGGCACCAGCAAGCACAGCTGAATAATGTTACGATTTATTGTGGCCTTAGCCTTGGATTTAGATCTCACCTAAATGTGGACTTGTATTCTCTTATTGATTTAAACTTCTGTGGGTTTAGTGATTTCTTTTAATTAACATCTAGAGTGAAATTACGTAGTTCTTCCACAATCTAATTTCCTTTTGCCTTCGTGTAGGACTGACTGTGGTTAGCAGTGAGAGAGCCTGCTAGAGTTTGTAATAATAAGGTTATGCATATACCAACTCTAGGAAAATACATGCTAATGGCTTTACCAAACTTTACAAAAATTTATGGACACTTTGGTGGATGAAAAAATCTTAATTAAAACCATAAAATTCATTTTATGTTATTAAAACTCTGGTATTGTTAATCAAAGTAGGTTAATAATAGGGTTTCAGTGGAAAGTATATTTGCTTCATGCTCTCTTTTGGTGTCTGGATGGCCTCTAGACACATGGAAAAGTCCATCTCCCTTTCTAAGGGACCAGAACAGTAGGACTTAGATGAGGCTTAGAGGGAATAGCAGCTTATTTTATATTATCATGGAGATCTATTAGCATTATATGAGCAGCTTAATATATAGAAGCTTTTTTCTTCAGACTACTCAGGGTGATTACATTGTTTTGATATAAAGTATATTACTATTTATTAGTTCATTGCAATTTTTCTTGCAAGTCTAAGACAAGTGTACTTTTTCTGCAATTTTGCAAGTCTGATACGGTGTCATTATATCTGTTACTGTATTCATAGGATCCGTTTCATTTCTGTATGTTTTGAGATCTGAGAAGAACTTAATGCCTGTGACACTGTTGTGATTTAAAATCAAAATATCTTGCTGGTTTCCAAGGTACTTGTATGGAATGTATTTTCCTTCTCTAATAACTAGTCAAGCTGAGGGTTTTTTGAGGCCGGTATTTTTGGCATCATCAATCCTTAGCTGCGTTTTTGGTGTCACAGAAACAAGAGACATTGCTGAATCATTCAAGAGGAATAATAAAATGAGAGGGGAGCAGTCTGGCAGCTGAACATTCATGGTGTGCCCCAGCCCTGAGGTGCTGGAGCTGGCACAGCCCCATGAGTGTCGGGGCTGCAGGATCTACAGTTGCTTGGCTGCTCCCATCCAACGGCAGCCCTTCCGATTAAAAGAACAGATGTGCAGCCAGATTCTGTCTCTTAAAACTGCAGATTATAAATATTTAAGATGCAGATAAGACTTGGGTGATGCAGCTACTGCTTCTATGTTTTTGGTGGTCAGTCCTGTTGATCAGTTTTATCGCTCTTGGTGCCTGTTGTGAGGACACTGTCCAGGCTGGCAGAACTAAAATTAGATCTGTCAGCTCTTTACTGCTTTCTGGTTTCCCATGTTGTGTAAGTCCTTGTTCTTCTGCTCCACTCCCTGAGCCTGAGCTGCAGTGAGCAGAGTGTTTGACTGAAAGGTTCTGCAAGGCATGAGATCTCAATTACATGTGAGTCCAGAGAGATCGCAGTGTGGCACAGTGTGTCCACACCTCCAAATGCTGTGCTACTGGTACTTCTCTGACTTCATTCGTTCTCATTTCTGTGGTTTTTGTGAGCAAAAGGGGAAGGTTATATGGTACTGAAAAACTGATTCAATAGGTGTATCAAATCTATACTGATAAATACGTAAATTTTAAAAGCAGTGCAGTTCCACGCTTTCTATTCCTGCCAGGAATGTGTAGTAATCCTTCTATCAACATGAAGAGCAGGAACTGTAGCATGGAGCAAATGTATATGAATTGTTTTCCTGTTTATTTCTCTTCTAGTAATTACCTATTCCCTTTCCTGACCAGCAGTGGCTCCACAGGACAGACTCAGTGTGTGCTTTCTTCACTGTTCACCTTATTTTCCTTATTTCTTCGCTGGCGTGTGTTTTTTTCCTGCTTGTTTTCCCTTTGCCTAGCCACAGAGACAGTTCTCTGCAGTCACTAAATCACATATCTAAATGATTAATTAATATTAATTAGTTCATTGCTACTTCATACATTCAGGTTTTTGCCCTGGCAAGTTACCACAGCAGGCACATGAGGCACATCCAGCGAGAGGGATAAATACAGTGATTGAGGCTCTCCTGATGGGAGCTGGGACAGTTCTCCAGGGGCACACGTTGGCACAGGCTGCCAGTGCCAGTTCACATGTGGCACTGCTGTTCTGTTTACAGTGCAAGTGTGCCTTTCCTTGCCAGTGTTTCTGTGTTCTTCCCTCCCACAAATGTATTTGGTGTCAGCGTTTCACTGCCAGGCTTTCTAGCATGTGCTCTTCTCCTCTACTACACTGGTTAATTTGGCCTTTCAAAAACCTTTGGTCTCTTGTTTGTGTCTCCAGTGGTAGCAAAACATAGTGTTTGGGACTCTTAGAGGTCAAGCTGTCACTGAAATAGATTAGGAAGTTAATTATAATTGCCAGATTTCTAGTGATCTGAGTTTACTCCCCCACCTTTTTTCTTTTTTCTTTTTTTCTTTCTATTTTAAATACTGGCTTGTCTGTCTCAGAATCCTAACACTCTTTCTTGGTTAGGTGTTCTGTAGCACATCCTCCCAATATTTCTTAGAAAAACAAAAAGAAGTTGCTTGAAATTAGCAAGATGTCAGAGTTTTAGGAATATGTTTTCATGTAATCCGCCTTAATTGGCATTAAAGATAAATGCAAAACAAGGAGTTTATATATTTTTTTATATAGGTCTAAATAATTGATTCAACTTCTTTGCAGTAGATTTATAATAAATTTTCTATATCAGAAGAGCTGCAATAATACAAGAAAAAGATGAGAGCAGTCACCATAAAAAAAGGAAACAGTGTGGCAAAGCAAATAATTTTGCTTCAGAAGTGCCTGGATAACCAAATTCCTGCTGCTTTCATGTCTTAATCCTCTTAAAAGAAGAGGCTGAACTCTTCTAGCGTTTAAGGACCAGATTAAACACAGCAAACTGTTACAAATCAACAATAGTTGAACGTATGCACTGAAAACACTAAGAAACAAACTGTTAATAAATGTATATATTTACTGTGCTTCAATTAATGTAAGATTATAGATTCTTACAGAACTTTTATGCGAGTGTGGGAACACATACTTCTGAAAAGTAACAGTGCATGTTTTAGCTGCTCTTGTTTGTCCTGGGAATTGAAAGACCTGTAGCCGAGTGTTTGGATAAGTTGGTGTGTCTTTAAATAGCCCAAGTGCTAGGACTGCCCAGTAGCCTGCATGCATTAGAATGAAGCATGAAGCTTGTAAGAGTTCTGGGACTTAGAATAGAAATATTCTGCGTATTTCCTTCTTCATTAAGCTATCCCAGCTTTTTGTGTGAATTCCCTGTTGGCCGGGAAAGGTTACTAAGCTCTCATCTGGGTCAACTGCAAATGATTGATTTCTTCTACCCCTAGATATTCTTCTTACCCATCTGTTTTACATTCTTAGAGCAACAAGTTTGGATGATATTTATATCTTTCCTTTGCAATTGTTTTTCAGTTTATATTACTACAGTAATTCACCTCTAATTTTCCCTTTGCTTTATTGAAGCAATTTATATTAGTGATCCTAATCTGTGCTAATGTCACACTGTTCTGTGCACATGATTGAGTAGAGACCCTACTTTTTCCTCTTTATGTGAACTTCTCCCTTCAGTTCATCATTAATAAACAGAACTTATTAAATTTATTTTAAACAAAGACAAATGGAAACATTGTTATACAATTAAATAGAACATACATAATTGTTGTGTAAGTCAGACAGATGTGCTGTGCTCTTTCACTGTCATCCAGGTACAGATTTTGCATCCTTGCAGTTTCTACTGCCAAAACCTCATTAGTCAAATCAGTGCTTCTGTGGAATAAAGTTTAAAGAATGCCAGCACATCTGAAATGATCTGACTACTTGTACCTTTTGGGTTCCTAACTGTTCATATGTATTTGTTAGTTTGGGAATGTTTATTAAGTTTACCTGCATACACATGCATCCACCTTGCCAGTTTTCTGGAAGATGTGTACAGGTCCTACCACCCATGAGAGTGCTATGGATTCTGCAGGTTTGCTACAGGACTCCCCTTGTTTCAAGCTACTTTTCTAAGTTCTTGTTTAAAAAAAAAAAATTAAAAATCCTACTTCTTGTGAAGAGCTGTAAGAGATGTGACTGAGGCCTCATTCAGCTGCATCTTTTTTAAGGACAAGAGGAAGGCATCACTTAGGTGTTAAGGATTACTTCTGAGATTCCAGAGATGTTTCACTCACAGCTCTCAACCTTCAGCAAATTGTTGTTCTCTCTGTGATTTCTCCAATCTTACCTGCATTTTTTTGTTCCTTTCTTTTACCTTTATGAGCCTGTAATGGTAATCTGTCTGTCTGTGGTAGAAGGTCTTATGCCAGTTACAGGATTAGGTGCCGGTCTAATAGTGACTGCATGAAGTATTCTAGTGGTCAGCTTTGACTATTAAGAGTGTTCAGATTTATCTGCAGTAATGCAAATTTATCAGGTAAACAGAGTTCTTAAGCTAGGCTACCCTATAATTTTATTCACAAAATATTGTTAGTTAAGCTTTCACTTAGGCTGATTTTCTTCTTCGGTTTGGGCACAGAAAGAACTGGACATTTTTCAAGTACATATTTTTGGTAAGAAATTTCCTAGCTTGACAAAATACCTGGTAGCTGCTTTTGTTCCAAGTTGAACCCTTGCCAGTGTAATTGCCAGGGCAGAAGATGTTGGCCATGGGCAGTCAGTGCAGCATCATGAAAACACCAGAGCACTGTCAGAGCAACACAGGAACGTCTGACGGTGCTGACTGCACAGTGCTGCTGGTTATTGTCATCCCAGTGAAACTGGGACAGCACTCTGCTGTGTTACAGCAGCTAATCTGTGCTGTGGGAGTACAGTAGGATATTGACTGCAAACTGCAGTTTTCCTTTTTGAATTAAAATTGTGAACAAAGATTCTTCTAAAAATTCCAGCTTGCTTTGGAAAGTCCGCTTCCTTAACTTCATGGTTACAGTACTGGGTCTGGCTTGCTTGAGAGAGGAATTTCTACCCTGGAGAATATAAACATCTTCAGCCAGTTTCGCACAGTTGTTGTGAACTTTACGGGCACTAATGTATTATTACTAAAACCAGAATTAATTTTTGTGTCCTTCTTTTTCCAAGATTAAATTTCATTATAGAATTTTGGAAGATCACCTTTGCCTCCCATTTAAAAGAATAAATTTATCCTCTTTCTGTAATACCTAAAAGGTGACTTTGGTTACCCCATGAATGCTATCAAGTTCAATTTAGACACTCTTAGTATACTAGAAAACAAAATTAGATAATTCATCATGTAAATTAAATGAAACTCCATATTAGCATGTAATATAAAAAATTCCTTTCAAAATTTTCGTAAAAAGTGATCAAGTGCTGCATTTTAATTTAATTGGGTGTGATGAATTCCTACGCATATTAGGCTGTAAAATTTTAAATTACATTTTTCAATAAAAGGTGTTCAGTTATAGTTTTATTGCTGTGTAAGTTCATGAAACAATGCTGTTGGTAAAGTCTCACTTATTATATATGTGCACCCTTGTGGTACTAGACCATGTATACCTTGTTTTTCCATTCCTAGATGTCTGTTTGTAATGAGGATTATTAGGAATGTAGTACTGGCAGCTGTCAGCAGGCTCTTGATAAGAAGATTATTATGTGTTAACTTTAGAGAGTTAGGAATGTATAATTCATGGCTACTTGGTGGATTTTGCAAATGTCCCAGTTGTACACAGTTGCTGATTGGAATGACACGATGGAAAACAAATCTTGGAAATCCTGTCATTTAGGTTTGTTGCAATAAAGAGACTGCTCTTTTAGTGCAACTTCTCTGTTTGATGTTCAGGAGGGAATCTTAGTCCTGTATTAAAAGCACTAAACTGTCTGGGCTTCTTATAAATATTAATTTGCCAAATGCACAGAAGTCTGTGACATTTCCTTCAGAAGAAAGGATTAGCTTTAATTTTGCTTGTATCCTAGCACAGTGAAGTGAATCACTGTACATTGGCTTTTGTAGTTCTGTATTTCATACATTTTCTTTTAATATGTCATGTCTTTATCAACATGGTAACACAGCAGAGGAAATGGGTGCACCTGGTTTGGCAGAGTTAGTTCAGCCATTGTTTCTTCAATAAATGATTTACTTCACTGGTAGCATGTAATGACTTGAGTGACTTTTATAGGCTGTTGTACATTTTCAGTCCTGACATTTTAAAAAGCCACAGTTCTTATCTGTGACATGTCTGTGTACTGATGCATGGGCTCTTTACTGCTTTTGTAATATTTATATAAAATTTATTGGCAGTAACTGCTATTACCCAGCGCATCTCTTTTGAAAGGTCTGTGTATCTCTCCACGTTGACTGAGCTGTTCAGAGGGGGTTTGGAACTTTCTGGGCATTTTGCCACTACTCCTGTCCGAACTTTGTCTGCATTTGTATCAGCTGCTTTAGTTAGTGGTTGCTCGCTTGATGTTAACATGCTGATTTACACTATAATTAAGAATGAGTAGGAGTTTCTAAGGGAACTCAGAGCTCCTAAGTAACACAAAAATAATACTGTTTTAAATAAATTTCTAGAGATAATTGAGTGTAAATATTAAAATATCAAACAGCTTGAAGTCCACCTCTTTTGATGGAAAGCTTTATAATGAGTGTGCGGGGTGGCTGCTGTTCATTATGTTTGTACCACATCTTTAAGATGAGAAACCTCACTTCCCATGACTGTTTCATATGTTTTGGTGCAAGTTGTGACAGAGCATATACCCACACACTGAGTTGTGTAATGTAGCTACCTCAGGTTTGCCATCTGATACCTTACATAAAAGCAGAACTGTGCTGTCAGTCAGAATACCCTACATTTCTTTGTGAAATAAAATAGCAGTTTAGCAAATGAAGATGTAAGGTGAAGGAAGAAAATTCTTTCTTTTCACCTCCTTGTCTCTTGGTTAAGTAAATCACAGCAGATGCAAAATACAGTTCGGAGATCTCTATTCAGCTCTGCCCAAGCTTCTGGTGATTTATCTGTGACAGAGCTCTTGCCAAGGAAAACATACAATTGGAGGGTATCAGCTTCTCGCAATCAATGAAAACAAAACATGGACAGACAAATTAATTTGGGAGTAAGTGAGCTCTTTTCTGCTTGTCTCTTTCCCATTGGGGTAGCTGTTGGCAAGTGAAGTTGTGCTGACTGCAATCCACTGCTATAAGGGGAAACATTAGTTCCTTGAGGCTGCTTTGAGGTTGTAAGTGAGCAGCGAGGGCTGGAGCCATGGGCCTACAGGTAATTTTTCTGCTACCAAATAAATTACATCATCCAAATTCTTTATTAGTTATTTTAATGCCAGAAATGTCAGAAGGTAATTCGAGTGACAGAGCCAAAGATAAAGGCTTTCCATTCATGCCCTGAGCAAGATTTTGCAATGTGTGCTTATAGTGGTATTGCAGCTGAATTGAAAAGCAGTCTGCTTGTCCATCTCATTTGTTTTGGACTACACTGCTTGCTTGCTTCACACTTGGCAGTGTTAATGTCACCAGTTTCTGTGCAGAGGCTCGGGATCCACTCCGTGCCCCGGAACGTGTTGCAGGCGTGGTTTGTGTCCCGCTGGCTCCGTGTCACCGACACTCAGCCTGGCACCGGCTGAGCCAAGGGCCAGGCAGTCCAGTGCAGTTACCCAGGCTGTGCCTGGCTGAAGCTGCTGCTCACGCTGACTGAAAGCATGTGTTTTCAAGAGCTTGGGTGCATGTTCAGAAGCCTTTTGAGTAAGGGACTGAGAAGATGAGAGGAATGGATTACCAGCACAGTCCAGCCATAGCTGATGATACGAAATAAGACATCAGGAAAAAGGAAGGGTAGAATAGGTTGCTACAGTACTTTCCATCACGCTGTGTGCACACATTTGCAATGGTGCAGAATCAAAATTTGTCCCTGAGTCTTCCTGTAGTCCAATAAGCTGCTCACATTCTCATTATGCTAGAAAAGCTTTAATAACTAATTGTGTTCACTGGAGTAGGACAAGAATGAAGTGTGGTTGGGATGCAGTTGTAGAACTTGCTGACTGGCAAGACATGGTTTGCTGATACATGGTTTACTTTCCCAGACATTTTTGCAGTGTCAGTGCCTTGATGTTCTCTTAAGTTCTTTGTTCTGAAAATATTTATCTTAATTAGTTACTATAGCTTGAGACTAATTGTCTAATTTCTTTTTTTTTAGTCATTTGTTGGCGAGCAAACATAAAACCACTCAGTCTTTAACAGTGAGACTGGGGTAATTAGTTACAAGTGAGAGATAACAAGCAATCTGAAAAGGCATTACAGGTTTTTCTCCACCTTTCCCATTTGAGAGCTGTAAGATACTTGATTAAAATCAGCAATAAAAGTATATCACTGGAATGAAGCAGCAGTTTTGTAATGAAACACAGGTGTTTTATTAAATGTCATGCTGTCCAAGCTGGTTGGTTTTCCCCCCTCTCCTCTGCACCACAGGGCATGTTACCAAATGGGCTGCAACCAAGGGCTGAAGAGGGAACTTTACAGGATAGCCATGAGCCTCAGCCAGCTCCAGGCTCCCCAGGATTTGGGGCTGAAACTCTGAGCTGGCATCAGCCGATATAAACCAATACTTGGCTCCCCGCTGGCAGCTGGACTGAGCCCAGGTGAACACGGCATTATCTGATCCAGGTGTTTGCCATAACCCACACAGCACCTTAGGGACTGTCTCTGCTTTGCCAAATACCCTGCCCAAAGAGGAAAATGAAACATGTAGGTTTGTAATGAAAAGACAAGTAGTTTTTTCATGGTAATCAACGTTAAATATCAGGCTATACAGATGTGATTATCACTAGAAGACCACCAGTAATGGTGTGGGTGTATATAAGAGTTCTGGTATTTTATATACGTATTTTTGAGATCTTGTGAAGTAGGCAAATGCACTTTATTCCCAGGTTATATGATAAAAAAGGATTCAACAGCCCACAGCTGAACACGGATGCTATAGTGGGACTGGGTCTTACCCAGGACGTCCCAAGCCTTAGGCTGCTTGTCTTCTTGACTCTGAATCAAAAACAACAAAAATACAGGTGAAAAAGGAGGAAAGAAAAATCAAGGGAAGTATTTTTTCCAGTAGTTTTTGTCTGTTCCAGGTGACACTAAATGTAAATCATTATTTATTTCTGGCTTAAAAATGGAGAATATTTTAATAAATAAAATGAGCTTACTTAGAGGAGATACTCATATTCTTGTTATGTGACAAAACCTAAAAGAAATTAGGCTTCAAAGAAGCCCTGTTCTTACATCAGAGGTGTAGAATTTTCTTTTAGCACCTCTGTGGTTACACTGAGTCTGCAGGATTGAAGTGCTTTTCCTTGCTTACCACTCACATGTTTATTTGGCCTTCCTGTGCCTTCCAGGCAAGGAGGAGCAGTGAGGAAGGGTCTAGTGAGGGAGCCATGTGTCATGGAAGGGTCGTGGCATATCTGGCTTTTGGATAAACTTTACTTGAGTGAAACCTAGCAAGGGTGATCTGCAGGAATCAACTGCCTGAAACGTTCTTGATCTCAGAGCAGGAGAGTGGGAAGCCAAGACAAAGGATCCTGCTGGTTAACTTTGAGCAATTGCTAGGATAGGAAATGCTGTAATGGGAATGCTGCATGAAGCTCTAACACAACATGAGATATTGAAAAACGTTGAGTTTTTTCTGGTGAATTTCCTGCCATAATTTCTCTTATTTCCTGCTGTTAGAAGAAAAAACGTCAAACAGTGTGAAGTGTATCTGTGGAGCCACAGCTGACATTTTTAGAGCCACTAGATGGCATTTAGGCCTGGATGACTGAAAATGCTGTGGTGTTTGCTTATGAGGGAAACATTTTTTGCTTTTAAATCTAGGAATTAATGGGGAATTAAATATATATTGGCTTAATTTTAAGTTCGGGAATGTGTGATTTATGCACATATGAGTGGCACTGGGACAGAAGTCAAGAGGATCTTTTGATTGAGTTTACTTTCAATACTCAGTTTTGTGGGATTTTCTTGGGATTTCAGGTGATGGTGGAATAGATGCCAGAGCTAATGCTTTTCTGTAAACCAGCATGACTCGGGAAGGGGAACCAAGGAGAGATACAGCCAATAGACTTCCACAGTATTATGTAAATGTTATCAGTTATTTAAAAATAATCCCCTCTTCCTACTTCCCCCAGATGGAATAAAAGTCCTTGTTATTTTCTTTGTTTCTCTTACAGAGTTATTATCGAACCAAGGGAGAATTTCCATCTTAAAAGCCACTACAAGAAAGAAACGTTATAAAAGGTACTGTGTTTCTGCAGCTGAGTCTCTTGAGTGTCTTGTTACTGTTTCATTATGTGTGTTTTTAAATCATTGTCCTTTTATTAAATTGTCCTTACACCTCTCAGAAATTCCTTCGTTTGTGTGCTGTTGAGGGCCAACTAAAATTTGTTTAACATAGTGGTAGAACGGTTGAGAAGCAGAAAGAAGGGAATACCTATGATAGCTCTTAAAGCTGGAACTAGGACAAGACCCTCTGCCATCGCTGTGTCCAGAGCCAAGGCATTGGCCCAGAGTGGCAGGGGTAAAATGCAAGTGCAGCTGAGGGAAACAGGGATGGCAGTTTTCTCTTTTGTGCCATCTCTGATCCATCTCTCCCTTTTCCTATTACCATGGAAATACTTGTTTAGCTTCATTCTAACCCTGACAGAGCAGGCCATGTCTCTCAACTGTGGGACTTCTTCCTACAGGCAGTGAGGGTCAGACTCTTGAGATGTCTCTTCCTCTCTCCATGCCCTCCCTGCCAGCTATATTTTAGCCTTTCTGGAATCAAAAGGCCAATCCTTTGGTCACTTAGAGGATGACCATAAACATTCTCAGCTGCTCTGAATTCACCTCAATACTTTGGTGTGTCTGTTTTAGATCTGGGAACTTGAAAGTGAATAATGGGATTAAATATTAAAGTACTCTTGTTTATTTTCCTAAAATATTGCTCCCTTCTGTGTACTGCTTTATTTTTCTCCGTGTAGGTGGATTACAGTTTTAGTCAAGCATTCCTTGAAAATAATCCTCTGAATAACACATATCATGTTACTGATTTTTATAAAGTTCTTTCCATTTTCATTTGATTGTTTTTAGATTAAACATATTTCCTTTTATATATGTCAAACCAGAAAGTTTTATTGAAAATAAATAGCCCATTTAAAGTTTCAAAGCTGTTTGTAGGAAAGATTCTCAGCAGAGTTTACATTGTATTTACTGTCTGAATTGTTTGGGACTTACCTCTGTTACTTTCACAGTCTTAATGAAATGAGTTAGAAGTGTTTATTATAGCTGAAATGTATTCCTGTTCATACAGTGCAGGATTTTAATTTTAATATAATAGAGGGAATTTGCTTTAAACATTTGAAGTGGTTAGAAAGTTAAAGCAAAATTGTTGTTTTTCCCACTCAGCAGTTACCAGCAGGATGGTTATTAAAAAGGGATGTTTGAATAGAAAGTTGTTTCTTAGAGCAGATCTTCAGTGATTTGGAAGAAATATTTCTGCTCCCAAATAACTGTAATTAGGCACTAGTGGTAAGTTTGTTCCTGGAAATAGGAAATATTCTTGATGGGGGATGTAAACTACAAAAAGCATTAAGATGTAGTCAAAGATAAAAATGTAGGATAGGCTTGGAATGGGTGAGATCAGAGTCTAACTATGGCTATCTGGAAGGAAATGATTTCTCCGAAAGACAATTGATACTGACCCCATAAATCCAATATTTTCCCCAATTCCTGCTGATTTTCAGGTCAGGGTCAACCTCAGCACAGAAGATGTCATTTAAATGTGGTAGTTATCCAGTGGAAATGGAGCTTTATGAGAAGGTCAGATTCAGAACAGATTTCCCATGCAGGGAAGGAGGGATGGGGAGAAGGGGGGATCCCCAGAGGTCCGATGTGGTGTTGGTGAGTTGCCAGCCCAAGGTTGTGGGGACCTGTGCCAGGCTCTCACCTCCTGCAGAGCAGCCTGGACACCACATCCCTGTGCTCTGCTGGCAGCCCAAATGTTTAAATTTTGATAGAGCCACAAACCAGTGAATAAAAAACTCTTGTAATAAAGATGTGAATCTTAGTCATGAAAATTGATACTTGCAGTGATGTAGTAGAAGCAAGTTTTGATCAGTGTATGGCTGTAACCCTTGGCAGTGTAAGCACAGCACCGCGTTTCTGCTGTGCGAGGGAGGATCTAAATGAGTAGGGGATGCCTGAGTCTGGACTAATCAATGGGGTTACTATGGCATCCTCATTTGCCCAGGGATATGAACCAGGCACGTCCTGAATATTATTCTCTGAGGGCTGCTTTGGCTGTCAGTTTAACCCCACAGAAGCCAGTATGCTTGGCTAATAGAATAGGAAATGCTTCTCAGGGATAAGGATTTCTGCCTTGAAAATTCAGCAACACCTTGCACCTGGAAACAGGGGAGTTGAACTGCAGTTCTTGTGGCAATGCTTCTGCCCCTCAACCAGGCACCACCTCTGGAGCAGCATCTTTTTGCAGTGCATAACAAAGACTCTTCTGTTGAGAGATGTTACATGCTCAGATCTATTATACGGAATGATGACTTGCTCCAAGACTTCCATTAAAATGTGTCTGTTTTTCCTGTCTTTATGTTTATGCATGAACTGAATGATTATTCAAGACAGCAGATGAGTTAAATACTTTTATTTTGCTCAGAAATTATTTATTAGTTCTCAAATGCATGTTTGCCTTGTAATACTAAAAAGCTGTGGTGTTAATCAGCACAAAGTTGGATTGCATCCTAAATTTACAAGGGTAAAATGAACTCAGATTGCATTTTAAATTTACAGATGCCGAAAGAGTGAAGGGTGTGCTCTGCACATGCCACTGCAGAAAGCAGATCAATAGTTTAGGTCTAAACGTAGTAGATTTACTTAGTGCCTCAGGCTTCCAAACGTAGCTTGGTGAAAAAAAATCCTGGATTTAGAATGACACAGATGTTACTGGAGAGAATTAAAGCTAGTGGGCCTTACTCTGTTTCTTCTGTCTTTGTATTGCTTTAATCTCTTCATTGATACTGTTCCTGGTTTAAAGCAACATAAGGTGGAAATCTGATTGTTTTTAATGAGAGAGGTTGAAATATGGGAGAGTAATGCAGTAAGATTGGTTGGTAAGCAGCTAATGAAATTAATTTGATTTAGTAGCTTCAAGAATTAAACACAAACATTGACATTATGTTCTTTCCTGTTTATACTGATGTTTTCTGTTCCCTGGTGGAGCAATGGAGCAGCCACATGATCCACTACATGTGGCTGTGAGAGGTAAACAAGACCCATGTTCTGGAAAACAGCTGAAGGGTTTTGGTTTTGTTTTCTCCTGAAAGCAGGTGAAAACCACAGGGAAGAGGCTCACTCTGAACACTTCAGACAGCACTTCAGACCTGTGAATTTTTTTCCTAGCAATACCAGTTTATTTATTGGTATAAAATGCTATGGGAGATACTAAGTATTTGATTCAGATGGGTTAAAAAATCTGTTTCTATTTGATGCACTTACTTGCATTAATCTTAGAAGTAGTAATTGGAAATGCCCTCATAAACCCCGAGACTGGAGCCCTAGAATTAAAAAGCATTTGTTATTACCCCGGAATGTAGCTGTGCAGTTTTATTGGCCTTTCTTCTACTGTAATCTATGGATCTCATTTAGCTGCATGCAGCCCTGTTCTTCTGAAACATAAAAGGAAGGAAATCTCTCAATAGCCTGAAATCAAATTATCTCTCTGTGTTAATCTACATGTAAAACATCCAAACCCACTTCTTTAAAGGAAAATAGTTTTACTGATAAGCAGAGCTAGACTCTGCTTTTGGATACTAGAATTAAGTTGATTTTTTTTTCTGTCTGCAGAGTGCTATTTATAGCATCAATTAACTCCTCATGGTTGGGATAAGTCATTTGACACATCTGTTACTGAGCTTAAACACTCACTGTTCTGTGGGGTCACAGTTGGATTTTTTTCCACTCAAAATATGTAGTGAAAGGACAATTTTCTACCTAATGGCTCTTAGTTTGAATATGCTGCCTAAACACGCTGCCTGCCTTCCGGGGGCATTTGGAATGGGTGAAGCTGTTGGGCTGCCTGACTGCAGAGCTGACCTCAGCTTTGTTGCTTGCCATTTTGTTATTTATCTGCTTGATGGTAGCACAATAGTATCTTTTATGAAGGAGTTATTATGAGCTTCTGCAGGATTTTCCAGCCTTGCTGTAATACTTCAGTTGCCCTGTTTCACCCGTGACAAACTGGCCTGGCTTTGGGAGCTGCTGCCAGCTCACTGGCTCTTGTTCCTGCGTTTTGTAGAGATTTAATGCTCATAAATAGAGGGCTGTTCTCAGCTGTAGTTCCCCACACAGAGCCTGTTTCAGTCACATTCCTGGCAGTAGCCTTTCTCTTAAAATGGAAGCCCTTTTACCAAAACTCTAAACACCTAAGAGCCAAGAAAAACGAAGATTCTTGTATATTGTTTAGTGAAATCCTGTAAGTGTTCTGTGGAAGTAACTGCATGAGGTTATAACAGTGTGTTTATGCGTTTGGCTTATTTGTGGCCAAACTGGATTGTAGATTAATGAAGGCAAGCTTTAAAATACATGGGAAAGAAGGGAGGGAGTGGAGTTACGAACTGTGCTGCTTTTGATCTTTATCTTTTTCCTTTTCTCATTGAAATAGCCCTGTTCTGAGAACAGATGTATTGATTTTGGGTGGCTCTGCTTGCAAGGGAGGCTCTGCAGTAAGGAAGTCATTCTGTTGAAAGTGTTACAGCCTCCATGGTTAATTGAAGGCCTGATGCTATTTAACAGTCACATAGGCTGTTGGAGGGGTTTTCCTTTGCTGCTTGGAAGACATTATTCCAATGAAATGGTTGTGGTGGGATTTTCTGTTGTCTGTTCCTGCTTGCTGTGATCAGTGTCCGAAGGGTCTGTTGATGTGGGGTAGGATCAGATTGGGGTCAGAGGAAGTGGGGGACATGGAGCTGCTGCTAAAGGCAGCTGTGAGAATACTTGGAAGCCTGGATATCCACAAGTCAGAAAGGGACCATAAAGTGCAATCCATTTTTAAGCAGAGCTCCTTATTGATTTCAGTGGGGGAGACCTTTGAAAAATCAATGGCACGCAGCAGCTTTAGTATGCAAGGACATGTGTTCTGGGGTGTTAAAGTGATCGGCCTATGAACTAATCAAGCTGGTAGCAATCATGTTTGGCAAGTTCCAAGGCAGAAGAAAAAGTGTCAGATGCTTGAGATGCAAAAAATTTACTATTCATATTCCAAGAGAGATTGCAAAGTATGATCTTGTTCATTCTACCTTTGACTTTCAAGTTGCATTTTATTTCTGTAGAAAAACAAAAACTGTAAAGGGAAATATAAAAGCTTCTGGTGATATGTAAACATGGTCCTGATTATTATAAGGTATAGTGTTAAACAAATAGAATTGCTGAAATAATCAAAATATTCTGATTTTTTCCATGAGAAACCATCTCTGCCTTGTTTGGTCTTTTGGTATTTACAAGATTTTTACAAAAACTATTTCACCTAGACACTCATTTGGAAATATTTGGGGAGCTTGTTTACACAGAGAGTTTACAGTGCACAGTGTGAATTTATAGACTATCACATACCCCATTAAACCTTAGTGTGGACACTTAGTAGGTGAGAAGTAATATGCTGCCATTTTGCTGTGCTGTTTTATGCTTAATTAACACAAACACTGATCTCTGAAGGAAGTGTGGCATAATGAGTGCTCTGATGGAAGAGTTCAGCTTACTTAGTGTGGACAAGTCCTTAGGTCCTAGAAAGCAAGAGCTCTGCTTCAGAAAGTTGCTCTTTGCTGTTCTGGTCTATAAATGACAAATCTTAGGAAGAAATGGATTTTTTTTTACCTTGGGTAAAAGTAACCATAGGCTAAAGCATTTACTTTAAAAATTGTCCTTGTAAAAATATTTCAATTTGAACTTTAGAGCATTAAACTGAATAATTTATGCTGTTATATATATGCAGTTCTGAGAAAGATGTTCTGTATTTCTGTAATGTTCTGTATTATTTGTAATTTATTTTCCTTTCCATGTGGAAGTACAGTATAGCAGTTGAAATTTACCTTACTGGGGAAAGAGAGTTACAGTATAATTAAAGCTATGTAGACACACTGTATCGGCAAGCCCTGAAAACACTCTATGAAATTTTGGAAGGAAAACCTGAAAAACTCTAGTAGCAAAGTGCTGAAGTGAGGAATCTTTATCAAAGGGAAGCTGTAGAAAGAAGACTGGTGTCATTTAAATATGCATTGATTAATATATAGAGAGAGATTGCATTGGATATAAGAAGATTCTGTATTCTTTTTTTGCTGAGAACTGTATCTTTTCTGAGGTACTACAGTGTGATTTCAGTACTTTTAACTAAAAGGTTAATTAAATTATTTCTTTTTAAATGGACTGGGAACCATTTTGATAAGATTGGAGATGCTGTGGTGCTACTGGCCAGAGCCAGTTCTGTAGTGAGTTAAGTGGTGGAACCATATTGCCTTTACAGCATATATTTGGATGCTTTTGTTGATGTTGCTAAACCCAGTTCATAGTATGATATTCTGCAAATTTATTTGCAGAATTTAATTATTTATTTATTTATGTAGAATGTTTTCTGCTGGATGATCAGATGAAATTTCCTACTAATGTAAAAGCTCAAATATTGCACATTGACATTTTTTTCTGCAATAATGGAAGTGGTGAACTGCAGAATTCATTGCAATGTCCTTAAGATGCAAAGTTCCTTCTCAAGGAGTTCTCCTGTTACCATTTCCTCTGCCCTTGTTCATTCCCTAGTTTAAACCTTGTTTCACAGACTCCCTCTGTCCAAAGGAACAAAAAAAACTCTGACCAGCTTTTCTGTTGTTTCTTTTGATAGCAGCACAGTGTGTCTGTCTGTGCCTACCAGAGAACTACACTGAAATAGCTTTCTTTGTGAATTCCTCATTGCTATTCATTGATGGAGGTTGTCACGTAAGGGTCAAATTAGAGCTCAGTCAACCACAGCAGCGAGAGGACCCAGGCTCAAGATAGATTTCAGCATAAGGTCTGAGAAGCAGTTTATTTGGAATGTGTTACATGTATTTAATATCTATATTTCCAAAGTGTTACTCTTTTATCTGTAGAAAGTCAGTTACATTTAATTTATTCCCTCTGGTCATTTACTTGAGAATTAGTCTTTCTCCCACTCTGGCTCCTGACTGTAATCTTTGGGCATATCTTTGCACAGTTTTGTTATATCTATATACGTTTTGAGCATAGAATTTACTTCTGTTAGTTTAAGAAAAAATGAATTTTCTGGCATGATGGTTCCATGCCCTTTGAGGTTGGATCCATGCAAAGAAAGGATCGTATTTCTGGTAATTTGGCTGAAACACAAAAAATTGTGTTTATGCTGGCTTCAGGAAGGCAGACGGTACCTGCTCAAGCATAAAATCTGACAGGGCAACATTCCTCTCTGAAAATGTTCTAAAACATTTGAACCAGCAGTGTGAGTTTGTACTGGCTCTGCATTTTGTGCCATGTGGTTGCCGCATTTTTGATGTGGTAGTAGCTTAAGACCAGCAGTGCTGCCTCACAGAATCATGCCTATGCCAAATGGGTTCTGTTCTGTACATTCTCCAGCAAAAACAGGGACTAAATTGGCAGCTGCTGACCCAGAGAAGTTTCCGTGATAAATGTTTTAAGACAAAATAAATCAGGGATTTAGTGAGCTACACAGATGACCTGATATCCCAAAAGCTTCTTTCGCTTCGGTTTCATACAGGATCAGATAGGTACAGACAGGGAGAACAAGCTTTTGTGCTGTGTGCATCTTTTAGAAATGAATGTCCGCTCTCTAACAGGGATCTGTGAAATGATCTTGAGCCGTTGGGGCTTGTACATCTGACACGGGCCTAAAGTTGTGTGCCTGAATAACAGTTCTCCTTTCTGAGAGCATCATGTTAGCTTTCTGTGTTTTAAATTGCCTGGCTACAATATCCAGCTTTGCAACATTCCATCATCTACAAGAAACTCCTTCCAGTCTAGAGTTTTCCCTGATTAGGACATTAACAGTAAATCTCACAGGAACATGCAAGTATTGATCACTGATAACAAATCAGATTAATTAAGGTGGATTAATTAGGAGTCTCGGGGTTGGCTTCTCTGAGTATTATTTCTTTGTATTGGTTTGGGTAGCAGGGGTGCCACAAAGACTGCTCCTGTGAGGAAGCTGCTGGAAGCTTGCCACCATGTCCGGCAGAGCCAATGGCTGATGGCTCTGAAGATAGGCATGCTGCTGGCCAATGAGAGGGGTTGGTAATGCCTCTGTGATGACATATATTTAAGAAGAAAATCAAAACAAAGTCACAAGATTTTGGATTCTAGTCAGAGAAGAGGAGGAGGTGAGAACATGTGAGGGAAAACAACATGGTGACACCAAGGTCAGTGAAGAAGGAGGGGGAGGAGGTGCTCCAGGCGCCGGAGCCGAGGTTCCTCTGCCGGCCGTGGTGAGNGAGAACTGTCTCCTGTGGGAGGGACCCCACGGCCTCACAGGGGAAGGACTCCTCTCCCGGAGCAGCGGAAGGAAATCTCGGTGATGGACTGACCGAACCCCCGTGCCCTGTCTCCCTGTGCTGTCGAGAAGAAGGAGGGAGGGGCTGGGGAGTGGAAGGTGTTCTAAGGGCTTCTTTTACTTCTCATTATCCTCCTGTGATTCTGGTAGTAATAAATTCACTTCGCAACTTATGTTGAGCCTGTTTTGCCCTTGAAGTGTTTCTCCTGGTCCTTATCTCACTCATGAAGCCTTCGTTAATTTTTTTTTTCCTTCTCCCTCCTCTGCCCATTTGTGTCAGGGGAGGGTGAGTGAGCAGCTCTCGTGAGTGCCTGGCGTTGGGCCAGTGCCAAACCATGACATTCTTTTACTACAAGTTTGGAGGAAAAAAGTGTGATAAATAATTTCTACAACACAGTGAGAAGAACATGGGAGCTGACTATATACAGAAGAGGTAATACCTTAATAACTAACTCTGTCTCTCTTTCCTCTCTCGTAGCTGGTTCTTCTTGAGGCTGCTCTGCTGCTTTGTCTGTCCTGTTCTAGTCTTAGTGGGTGATGTCCCAGCAGCTCTAACCCTCAGACTTCAGTACCTCACTAGGTGTGTATTGCTCAGTTTTCTCTGCATGCTTTCTGGTGTCGCATGGGGGGCAACTGTCATGTTATGCTACTCATCTCTCGTGGCACTTGAGGCCGAAAATGTCATTAGCATGTGTTATGCTTCAGTTCCATAGATGTTTAAGCCCCATTTTTGCTTTTATTTTGCTGGTTTTCTTCCCTGGAGGAGCACAAAGCTGCTGTTTCCATGCACACTCACAGGCCTTCATGTTTGCTCCTACAGCTGCTGAGCTGCAGTATGAACGAGCTTCTTGATGCTCACAGAAACATCTCTTGCCAGCAGGACTGAGTAGACTTGGACTGGTGTTGGATAGAGCAGTAGTGGGGCAGCTCTGAACTGAGCATCCTGGCTGTTGAACATGAGGAATCCCTGAGAGCCTCTTCCTCTGACGCTGAGAGAAGCCCCTGCTGTGTTCTGTACCTGGCGGGTGGACACTGCGCTCTCCGAACGCAGCTCACTCACGGGCCTGATCTCCTCAGGAACTCACAGTACTTTGAAGTGCAGGGGATTTGAGGTTCTCCATGACTGTTAGGATTTAGGTGCCCAAATCTCACAGAACTTGACCCCTCTTAATCTGAAGGGCTCTTTAAAAACTCTTGACTATCAGCTACATCCTATAATAGCAAAATTAGCATGCAGAGTTGACTCATGTTTTTTGTGGAGCACCAAGTGACCCTTGGAGTCTTGGCAGTGTTTCCAAGAGCCTCAGACTCGGGTGTGGGCTGGGGTATTAGTAGTGAGGGCCCTTGTTTCAGCCCTTTGCACTGGGGTGATTTCCATCCTCAGTGAGCACTCAGGTTGTATTGACTCTGAAGGGGCCTTTTGATGCATTAGTTTTTCACATGGACAGTCACAATAAACACATCCTCTTGTTTTACTCTAACTCTAGTGCAACACTAATGTATTTAGAGTCACATAGGCAGGAGAGAGAGATTTGCTGCTGTCAGCGTAGCCTTTGATACTCTGTAGGCAACTGTTTGTTGTGTTTAGAAGTGCAGCCTAAGGAATAATTTTTACCTGGCTGCTCTAGGCCTAATATTTTCATTTATCGATACCCTTTTCAATGCACTTTAATTTATTTACAAATGGTAGCAAATTGCAAGTGGCAGCCTGAGTTACTGACTCATGAGTTAGTACTTTTTTTTTCTCCTCCAGT
This sequence comes from Ifrita kowaldi, assembly GCA_013398055.1. NCBI lineage: Eukaryota > Metazoa > Chordata > Aves > Passeriformes > Cinclosomatidae > Ifrita > Ifrita kowaldi. The sequence goes on along the minus strand of VZRS01013714.1, from coordinate 304,525 downwards.
CTAGACTGCTGATAATGTAAATTGTTGAGACCCTGGGTAAATAATTAGGGGTGCAATCAACAGCAAGCAAGTATTTATCTGCTAATAAAACATTTGAAATGCAGAAGTCTGTCTTTGTCCAACAGTTCTTAAAAGGCAGTTATTGGTCCTACTGCTGTTTCTGCATAGCAATTAGGATTTTTATGGTCACTAATTGTACATCTGAAAATTTATACAGTTTATTTTCTGCCTGTGTTTTTCTTTGCATAGAGAAAAGAAGCACAATATTTACGGTTATAAGGAGGTTAACACTATACTTTCTGCAGAGAGATCTCTCTGGAGATTTGTACCATTTATAGAACCCAAATTTTCTAGGTTTTCTCATGTGTGGCATCAAGGGCTTTTATCTCATTAAGGATTTTCTGAATGGGATCTTTGTCACATTCTCAAAATGTGACTTGAAAGTTATATACCAGCTCAGTCATCAACTTGGTTTTTATTATTAAAGCTGTAACTGCTTCTGAAGAGGGGCTTCTTGATTTTTCATGCAGTGTTGGTCAGGCTTTTCCTTAGAACAGAAACTTGCATTATATGTTCTACAAGAAACCTGTTTGTTTTACATTTACTTACTGTGGATAACATCTTGTCATCTTCTTTCTACGTCCCCACTGGATTCACCTTCTGAAATCAGTCCACAGAAATATCCAGCCTGTGGGACCCGCAAAAGATGACTTTTGTGTCATACCGTGGTTGCATGTGAGAAAGAGCAGTTCTAGCTGCAGACAGTGAAGTTCCTGAAAGCTGGGCCCCTGCGGGGGTGACTGAGGAGACCTGAATTCCTGCTCTGCAGCACCTCGAAGGGGCCTGTCTCCATTCATTGATCCCTGACTGATCCAGACTCTTTCCTTGGGCCTGGAACATCCCCTCATGAGGTGTATTTGGATCTGTGGCAGCCAGGCTGTTATCTGCCCTAGCACGAGGGCAGTGATGATCAGTAACCCAGGGGTTGTCTTTAGGAATGTATAGTTAGAATTGCCACTCCCACCCCCCAGGTATGTTTCTTCCAAAATCTGACTTGTGCCAGGGTCTGTGAAGTCCCATTTCTTTCACACTCCAAGGAGTCTGTGAGCATGACTGCACTCCTGGGAGTAGAGACAACAAACAGAGCTGTTTCCATCTGTGCAAAAGCAGGGAAGCACAAAAGCAGAAACATGGAACTTGGCTGCGCACGAGCCAGCTGAGGTCTGAAAGTCTGGCTGTGTTCATGTCTAGCTGTGCCAGGGCTAAACCATGCCGAGATGGAGCAGGTGAGTCTTCCTGTGACTTCCCATGAATCATATTACCCTTTTAGAGGGTTGTGTGATTCTCCTTTGCAGAAACCATTGTACTCTCTAAAGGTTTTATAGACTTTTAATAATCTATTGGAAGGTCTCAGAAGTTGGCAGCTTGGTCTGTATTTGAGTAGTCTGTGACATCTGGAAAACCCTTTGGTGGTTTCTGGTTTTCTTTCAGAATTTCAATAGAAGTTAAATCGATACATAAATGAGAAAAGTCATTTCTGCCTACTGGTCTGCAAACACGAAAGCCTCAAGTCATGGTTATAAGTAAACATTATGAGATTAATACATGGTAATCCTTACACTGTTCCCAACACAATTTTGTATTACCCTGATCCCTTTCAACAGCAACTCTCTTAAGGGTTAACAATGAACACGGAGCTACTGGCAGGTTATTCCCCATGCAATCAGGGTGTATGTAATTGGGTTTGGGCCTGTCACTTCTGCCCCAGTGTCTTTTTGGCCTGTTGGGTGATTTCAACCATATTTGACAAAAGAAAGGAGACTTTGAGCCTACTTAGGAGTTTCCAATAAACTGTGTAAAAACATGCAGCTTAATCACTACTAATACTCATCTTCGGGAACATAACAATATTACGACCATGTTGTTATGAGCTACCAAAGAATCTGCACAGGAGAGAGACCTGATAAATGTAACAGTCATGGAAAATGCATCAGTCAAGAGTGTGCATCGTCTAAAGGCACTGAAGGATGAATTGCAAAACATCAGGAAGCAGGGAACTATCTATGCTCATGGAAATTCTTGTTGATAGATGGAAAACAGAATCTTTGGCAGCAAATCAAAGGACAATTTCTCAGGACTTAACTCTCAGCACAGAACATGAACAGTTCTTGAATTACAGGATCTCGAGACAATTCTGCCTCTGCTCATCTCAGAGGTGCTTTAAGTAGTTTAGTAGTAAAGGGGTTACTTGTTTAATGAAGGATTCTGTTGAGGCCATCATTTATGCTTATATTATACTGCTGATTTCATACTCGTAGTAAAATGTTTTGAATGGTGTTCAGGTCACAGATCTGTGGAGTCAGTGGGGAGTTTTACTGCATGCACCAAACAGGTGCAGATAGGGTTTTAAATGGGTTGTTTTCATAATCCTTCTTGAGAAGATGTAAGGCAGAAGTTCTGACCCATCTAGCTGGTTTCTGAGTTCCTTTTTGTGCACTGAAAGACAAGCAGTCCTGTGTGTTTTCCATGGAAGGTGTTTGATTTTTTTCATTTGCTTTATTAGCAAACAGCTGCATGAAGGACTGTTTCATTGGCTGAAATCATCGAGCATTTCAATTGCAATTGCACACTCTGCGTTTAAAAATGTTTTCCATGTTACAGTGTGCTGCTATACTTCAAAAATGAAAACTGTTTTCAGCTACTGTCTGTTAAGTTTGGGGGGTGTGGAAAAAATGGACAGAACTGTTTTCTCAAACCATGAGGTTTCTGTCCTTAAAAATGTTAAACTTCTCACTTACGCTGTTAAAGACAAAATTTCCAGGTGTCTGCAGAGAGAATGTTCCTCGTTCCCTCTAAAGCCATGTCTTTTTTATATATTTCTTTTAAGTACATTATTATTTGCACAGTGAAATTAGCTCTGCAAGAGGGATGAAAACTCTTGTCAGAGCAGTTTTAGCAGAAAGATCAAAGGAATTAAATACAAATTCTCTCAAAGGTGAGCATGTTTTTTTTTTCTTTTTTGCACACGGAAGTCTTAGATTAATTACTTTTAATTTAAAATCAGATCAATGGATGGAAAGATGGGTGCTTTTCAAAGAGCACTGCAGTTTTCTTCTTAGAGTGATCAGTATTTTAGCAGGGTGACTAACGATGTGCATTTTTATCTTTAACCTCTGACCTGTGCCCTCCCCACCCTTTACCTAACCCTTTCCATTTGCCCTGGTCAGTTAACAGGCAGGAAGCATTTGAAAGCAGTCATGGATGACTATGATATCAGGTCTGCTGCCAGCATTTTAGCATCTGTTAAAGAGCAAGAAGCTCGTTTCGAGCGGCTCACCCGCGCACTTGAGGAAGAGCGGCGCAATGTCTCCTTGCAACTCGAGCGTGCCAATCAGCCCACAGACCGAATGAGCATTTGCAACATTGGCAATGGTCAGCCACTGGCAACCGCCTGGCAGCAGCTCGTACTGCAGGTAACAGGCTGCTCCTTTCACTGTCACTGGAGTCCACCCCTAGCACAGTGTCCCATTCCAGAAAGTCAGCGCATCGTGTGTGTTGTCAGCATTTCATTATTGCGTGGCGTGTCCTCTGATAGCCCAGAGCTGGGGTGCAGTTTGTGTGCTTCATCGAGGCATCTGCAAGCTGGGGCTTCAGAGCCTTGGCTTGGAAGTTGCTCTTCCTCTTAGCTCATGGGATACTTTAAAAAGTATGTGCATACTTGAGTAAAAACCCTAAAGAGGGATCTTTGCACCCTCCTCTAAATCTATGCACTTGCTGTAAGTCTGGTGATGTGCTTGTGATTGAAAATGAAGGCTGAATCATAATCTCCATAGCAAACAAAATTTCCATTAGAAATAGCTGGACTTTGAATAGAGGGAGCAGCATGAAAAGCAGAGATTTCCCTCCTGCAAAGCCTTATTGTTTGTATTGTAGGGAGGACTTCATAATTTGTTTCTCATGTGCAGTGAATTGATAGACTATTTTAATGATGCAAACTGGCTTTGTGGGTAGCTGTAGATCTCCAAACAATGTTTTGCTTGATATACATTCTTTAACTGTTTAAATGTGCAATGATAAACTACTTATGTCTCTAAATTACTTCAGCTCTCAAACCCCTCTGACACACAAGGTAAGTCATGCAGAAGCAATAGTACCATTTGTGAAGGTCTGTTTCCTAAGAAAACATTGTTCAATTCAGAAAAAACTCTGGGCTATGACGATTCTAAAAGTTGTTTCCCAGTTATACCAGACTGTTTTACAATTATACTTGCGTTGAGCTGTATTCAGGCAGACTTTACCTTACATTATGTTAGCACTGCTTTTCTGTTAACAGCTGCCATGTTTTTTACATGTAGATGCTTGGATTTAGGATTTCATGTGAAAGAAGCAGCCTGCACTGGTTAGGCTAAAAGTCTGACCATGTCTGGGAGGGGCTGTAGGTGGTTATCCTCTGACGAGCATCTGGGCTGGGAGAGGGGAGATGTGCTTACGTGTTTTTTATAGGAAAACGACAAGTTCACCTTCACTTTTTCTGAATGACTTTGTGCAAAGTGCCTGATTAATAGCTTCAGAATGAAATTCCTTATCCACAAAACTGATGAAGCATGAGTTTTCTGCAGTGTAATGGCTTAAGGTCTAACCACTTCCAAGAAAACTTAATAAAAGAATTTTAAGTTACTGGCGTCTACGTGACTCTTAGGGAGAAGTAGCCCCTGTAAGTGACCCCAGACTGAATCTGTGTATGCTCAGCTCACTGCCACTGGTTAGGGGAGCTTTAATTCATTGATAATTAGCACTGAGGTTTTTAGAGTACCTTGTATATGAAATAAAATGGTTAAAAACTAAATATGCACAATTAAGAATCACTGTAAGGTTAGTTGTGTGAATTTTCATAAAATATACCAAGGGCCAAATTCCTCCCTGACTTGCTAGAATTAAGTAGTGTTTAAATGAAAGATGAAAGCTGTACATTCAGTCTTACTCAGAATATATAATCTTTTCATCTCCACTATTCTGTGTCGCATTTCATTGTGCAGAGTACACAAAGCAGAAGGCACTCTGTGCTCTGCTGCCCGTGGGGATTGCTCACACCCTGTAGTGAAATGCAGCTCTCTGAGGCTGTTCAGGGAGGGCAGGCTGATTGCTGCACATCACCCCATTCAACTGTTTGTTATAAGGAATATTGCAAAGTAACTCAAGTAGCAGCTTTTCCATTTGGAACTTGCATGGTGATTAGACATAACCTAGTTATTCCGAGCAGAATTTGGACAAAAGAAATGAGGGTTAGCTCCGTTTTATGAGAGTGACAAATAATCTTTAATCATCTTCACAACCAGGCATCAGTTTTCAATGTTGGTTGTTTGTCAAAGTGGAATCTGCCAAAGGGATTTGTTAGGGAAGTGTGTATAGTCAGGGCTTTGTTAACAGAGTCTCTCTCAGCACCTTTTTTTTAATATACAATCCTACACTTACTCCCTTCTGAGAATAGAAAATTAAGCTTTTTTTTTCCCCTTTTCATTTTGGACAACGAAAAGTATTACATATATGGGCAATGTGCCAGGAGTCTTAACAGTGTTCTGAAGTCCTCAAAAGACAAAATCAAGGTCTTACAAAAATATTGATTCTAATTAATTAATTCTGGAACTCTTACTTTAATTTCTTTCTTTTTTTTTTTTTTTAATGCTAGCTTTAAACTTGTTCCATAACAATAACTCCTTGTCCTAGACAGCCCAGTTAGCCACATGCTGGTGAGTTCTGCCTGTTCAGTGTGAATTTCAGATACTGGAATGGAACATGTGAACTCTGGTGCACTTGCTGACTTTTTCTGTGAGTGTGTTTGCTATTGTGTCTATTGGCCCTTGATGAGAAATAGCAGATCTGCAAATGAGGTCAGGGATGTGCTGTAATTGCCAAAAAATGCATGCATAGGCTTCTTGACTTTGCATTAAGGAAGTGTGGATATTTTTTTCTAAAAATTACCTTAAAGATATCTTAATGGGAGAAGATGATTACTGGGACAATCTAAACAAATCATTAATGGTTTGTTCAGATATTAGTTAGAAATAGCTGAGATTATTCTTTAACAGGAAACTTTCTCAGAGGAGGGGTTTCTGGGAAACACTGTCCTCACAATGAGAGGTCCTACCTGTTGTTGAAAAATCTCGCCTTCGTATTAGTGAGAGTCTTTTATTCAGGTAGTGGCCAAGGCATTTGTGTTTCCTTAGGCCACTGCAGAAGGCAGTGCCTGCCAAACCTCCAGGCTCTGCAGGGGTTTGTACCCGTCTCTGTTCCTGCAGGAGGCTGAGAGCAGCTCCTGCCATGGGGACAGTCAGCTTTAACCCGCACAGGCCCTGCTGAATGGGGACAAAAGTGCTCTTTGTGGTTAATGCACTTGGGGTAAATGTAACTTCTGCCCTGTGCAGCTTCCCCAGTCCTCCACTGTAGCTGCAGTTAGAGTTTGTTGCTGAGTGTGCAGCCAGTGACATGAATTAGGGTGTTTCAACTCTAGAACTTCTGGAAGATACGCAGCTTTATGCATGTGTTGCTGCAGATTTTGAAGTGGTCAAATAAAGTGCTCTTTCAGACTAAGAACCCTCTGAGCAAAAGGTCATTAGTTACACAGTGAAAACCTTGGCATTAACCTGGAAAATGTAACATTTAATGAAACTTCAGTCATAGATCTTTTATCTGGTTAATAAAATCTCCTAAAACTCACTGCAGTTTTTAAGGATGTTCTTGAATGTCTCTGGCCTTAAGTGGTGGGAGGCACATGGCTGGTCAGTGCTGTTGGTTTTTGGAAGTGAAACTCTGGTTGTACTGAAAACAGAAGAGTGGTCTGTTAATGTGTATTTGTGTTTGCTTCTCTAACTTTTGAGGTGAATCATGTACATTGGTTGTTACAGTATCCCAGGCCGTGGGTGTCTTGGCAGTCTTTGCCTTTTGATCAGTTTACCAGGGCAGGCACGGTCCAAAAGGTGTCTGAGTTGCTGGTGAGTAGCACCCGTCATGTGTTTTCTACATGTTCAAGTATCTAGTTGATAATGTTTTTTACAAGCCTGAGAAATCTTACTGCTCTTCATGTATGAGGTATTTAGTTTAATCTACCTGGTTTTGTTTAACTTCTTTCAAATCAGCCTTCTGCTGCTCTTCACAGTGGGAGCTGAAGTTGGGCAGGGAGGAGATGCAGATGTGCCTGTGTGGGGTATGTGCTGTGATGGGCTGACACAGAGATGCAATATTACCATCACAGAACATAACTTACTACTACTAAAGAACATTCTCATATATTTTTTTTTTATATATATACACACATATATATACTTTTGTTAAAATATTAGACATGTGATACTCATTAAACACAAGGCTATATCCTGACTTGGTTTAAACTGGCAAGGCTCCATGGGTTTCAGAGAAGCTCTGTCAAGTCTGATCATCTGGGGAGCTGAACAAGGTTTGCATTCAAAGATTGTTTCCCATTGGTACGTGGTGACAACTTCCATTCCTGTTAATGTTGCATAACCAAAATAAAGTACAGCATTCAATAAACCTCTGTTGCCAGCAAAAGCACTTTAAGAATACTTTGACTTCAGAGATTCTATAGTGCCTTTTAGGGATTTGAGAGGGGTTTCTGTCAGAAAAAGGTGTTATCCCCCTTCTTACAGGTAGGAAAGCTGTGGGAGTTGCCAAATTTCACATGGTACAAGTAACAGAAATCAGCCCATTACATGCTGGTGCAGGGTTTTACTTATCAGCTATATTGACTCTTATGTGCCTGTAAGAAGTAACATGGGTTGATCTGAGAAGTCTTCACACTGACAAAATCATCCAGTAGTTAAAAATTTATTACATTTGACTGTTATTTTGATTCTTTTAGGTTCCCAGTGGTGGGTTTGTTGGGGTGTTCTTATATGAAAAAATAAACCAAGTTAATAGAATTAATTTTTTTCTTCACTTTGCAAATACGATTATAGCTGTTCAAAGAAAATTAGCCTGTGGAAAAAAGCTACAGAATATTTTCATAGTTAAAATTTGGATCATTTACATATCAGCTTATGTTCCAGAGAAATAACACCTGCTTGAAAACAAATAAACATATTTGACTTTTTTTTATTTTTTAGGCAGGTATTTTTAAGCCATAATTAAGCACCAATATTCTTCAGTATTTATGTTAATCTGAGGTACCTGTGACTTCTGCCAAAAATGACACTTAGTGAATTGAGAGCCATTTTCAAATAAAAGGTGAACTCTAAAGCACACCAGAATGCATGGTGAGAATTTTAAAAAAAATACAAGAAGATTAGCTCAAATTGCTTTTCTAAGAAAATACCATCAGGTTAACCTTTCTGAGTCAGCCTGGGCAACAGTAACGCTTCTGTCTGTGTTTCATTACTTTTATTTAAGATTCTCCACTTCACACTGACGTAGTGCAGACTGCTAGAATATAGAGGCTGTTTCCAGTGCTTTGATAGTAAGAACGTGGGTGCATTAATATTGTATATAATGGGTGTATTAATACTGTATATATGTTTAAACATATCCAGAGAAGAAGCAAAAATGGGTTCTGAGCTTCACTGAATCTTCCCCTCACCTTTTCTCTCTTCAGCATCTCATACAGAATGCAGTTCCATCTTCGCGTGTAAAGGTTTGATGTAATTAGTTCCAGTTTGTAGTGCCTCTTGGCTTCCTGTGTTATGTAACATATTTGTGCTCACATTAAGGGACTGACAGCATGGAAAATTCCTTTTCTTTCGCCTTACAGGTAAGGTCAGGTACAGACAACAATGCTGTTGGTTCATGACAGCTCCCTGGTGTTACAGTACTATTTCCTGCTACATTGCCAAATACCGAGAAAAAAATCTCATTGGTAGTTAACCCATGGATGTTCTCCCTCTGCTAGTATTGATAGGTAGTAAAATGTTGAAAGAACTTGCAGGGATAATCCTCATTCCTTTATAAACCCAGATGAACCCATAGAAATGTATGTTTTGCTTGAGGGCTACAGCATGGTTTGGTGTCAGTCCCCTCACACCTGATCTGTGGCTGCTGCCCAGCTCCCCTGGCTCTGTAATTTGGCTCGTGTTCCTTTGGCCTGCAGGTTCCTGGGAGTTACAGGGGCACTCGCTCTGCCCTCAGCCTGATCCTGCAAATTCAGTGAGTAGAGTTACTGAGCTTCTAGGAGTGACCTGGGTCAGGTTTCAGCTTCTGCATGTGTGCAACTATTCAGAGGTTCTGGGGGGAAGGAGGAGGGAGATTCGGGAATATGATTCCCATGGGAGAATGAGTTCTTAGATCAGAATTCATTGTGAGCTGAAGGGATCCCAGCAGTTAGGAACTGCACCAGGAGCCATTACTCAGCTGCTTTTCAGGGAGACGTGTTCCCATCTGCTCCCATCCCTGGCTTCTGCTGCATTGGACTTGACAATAATTCCATTTAGCTTGGAGGTTGGACCTTTGAGTGCCTTTTTTATGGACGTTGTCCCATCTCTGTGAAAGCATCAGCTCCTGGTTTAGAGTAAGAGTCAGGATCTTTGGCTGATAGCTCAGCAAGAGTGGAAGCTGAAGCAGGAGCTGGTGTTCCTTGGGCCCAAAGCACTGCAGTTGGCTTGGGGCAGTGCTGCTGCCAGCCCACACCCTGCAGGCCTGGGCCAGAGCAGGAGCTCTCCTGGAACTACTGCAGGTGTCAGATAGAGACTTGACAAAGTGACAGCATGGCATATGGCACCACTGAGGAGCTCCTGCTATTTGCCTTTCTGCTGGGATGACGCAAATTCCAAAGGAAATCCTACAGCCTGCTTCATGTATTGCAGGAGGAATTCCATAGCAGAAGCCTAAAAAACAAAAAAAAAAGATTTTGTGCATCAGGCATCATGGTATAAATCACATGAGAGGCTCTGAAAATGGACTCAGGTGGTATTCCAGCAAGAATTTACATTTCCTTGTTCTTCTGTTTCTTGAATAGTCTCACCCCTGTGATTATTCTTCAGTCTTCATTTAAGGCCTTACATGGTAAAAACACGGATACAAGTCAATGGGAATATTAGTATCAGTTTCAGCAGCAACTAAGAAGCTTTGACCAGCTGAATCAGAAGCTGTGCAGTTCTTTCCAGAAGGGATTTATTTGATAAGCAAACCACTTAAACCTCACTTATGAGAGTTATTTGGGGCTCAGAACTGCTGGCATGCAGCAAAATCCACTCAAAATCTGATGTGTTGTCCGAGAAGTGTTTGTACAAAACTTTGTCAGCGAGTCTAGTTTAAAAAGTAGATTCCAAATGATTCAATAAAAAATAAAAAGGAAACCCAGTAACTGAGAAACTGACCCTCTGTCTGGAGGAAGAATTACTTTATTCTTTATATGATTTGGTTTTTTTCAGAATTTAATTACATGCTATTTGACAGCTTTACACGTGTAGGTTGAACGTATACTTCCAGCTCCAAAAAGCACACCTTTGCAGAAATGTCATTTTTCTCTCTGTCATCAAAAGTATCTCACATTCACGTCTCACACTTCATCTGTTAAGTATGTGCTGTGCAACTCTCTGTGGGAACTGCTGCATTCCAAAGTGCCATCTAATGTTTGTCTGCAGGACAGCAACTGCCTTGCACTAATGACTGTAACAGAGCAAAGCAATGGCCGTGTTTGCCCTAAGCATCTCAAATATTTTTGCAGTTTCATTTGCCTTGAAAGTTTCAACTCCTTTTGTTTTGTGTAAATTTTTATTGAATGAGGTTTTGGAAGCAGCTGAAAAGCAAGGATTTTCTTATTTTGTTTGCCAAGACTTGAGAAAGAACGATTTTTCAGAACTGTTAGCCTTTCTGGCCTGGAGCTGTGCCAGGTTTAAATTAAAAATATTTAAATTGAGTGACAAATTCAGTGTTCCATGGTTATTTTCCATGATTTTACATTGCTTTACTAATAGAACTATGTTTTCTTCTACAAGAACATGTAAGGGAAACACATTAAAATTAAATTCTGATTGCAGTGTGTTCCTCATTATGTAAACAGGCATCTAGGCTGTTCTTTGCATGATGTCTCTGAGTGTTACAGTATCCGCAAGTAATTATTAAAAATGTCTTAAAACAGGAACATTAAAATGTAAACATTAAAGAGTAGTATCAGGTTTAACAAGATTTTTTAAAAAAACAACTTTCTAGTCACATTTACCGCATTTGCTTCTTTATAATTAACAGGAATCATCTTACATTAAAGTTGTGATTTATTTTTCATGTCCTGCTGCTTGCTTGTTTCTCAGTTCAGACAGCAGAACATGATTAATTGTCCTGGCTGTTTAAGATTTTTAGTTGTCATACATTTTAGTTCCCAAGCATACAACTGTATTAGTTTAGCTGGGATGTTCAGGAAGAAAGATTTTAAACCATCAAAAAATCTTTTTGCACTGTATCTCCCAGTCTGATGGAAAGATTTTGTTCCTAACACAGGCCTGCATCTGTAGGGGTGCAGCAAGGCAGAGCTTTATCCCTACGAGGCGTTGCCCAGGAGCCCGTCAGCCTTTGTGAGCCTCTTCCCTCACAGAGCCACGTGTGGCTGCAGAAAGGTTTTGCAGAAACGGTAAAACCACCAAGCAGCCAACCTGGCAATTTCCTCTTCCCCTGAGCCCTTTGGGCTTTGGACCTGCTGGGTTCAACCTGGCTTTTAAACTCAAAAATTCTCTGGAGTTCCCTTTCAGCTGTCTGCAGTGCCTGTAAGCTCTTGGGGACTAATGCTGAAAGAGCCCAAAATGGATGTTGGGTTATGATGCCATCGATAAATTACTGAGTCTTTTGCTAGTTTAGGCCATCTTGTTAATGGTTCAAATTATGTTCCTGCTTGCTTTGTCACAAATGTGGAGTAATTCACTGAAGTCATCAGTGTGACTGAGAACAGAATGGCCAAAGATGGCCATGGGCAGCCTGAGGCTGTGTGCCAACTATAATTAAAGCCTTTGATTTAAATAAATGTAACAGTTTACTCTTTATTTAGGTATTATTTTAAAAAAAAACAAAACACAAACCAACCAAACAAAAAACAAAACCCCAACAACTGCTTCTTTTTTAAGCTACTAAATTACTAGCTGAAGAGAATATTTTTTATCCATAGTTGTGGTGACTGGGAGATGTAGAATACTGTCAGAGTTCATTTTAAGGACTTAATATAAAATGCTGGCACAGTGGCATTTTTAGAATACTGTCGTTAAAGATTGAAAAGAACTATAGTGTCTGTGTTTCTAACCCATCTCAATTAGCTCTTCTTCCTTTTTGCAGTCTTATTTTCATATGTAACTATTTAAAATACAAGAAACCTGCTCTGGAATAAATTTCCTACACAGAGACCTTAATTCTCTCTTCAGAAGGGACTGCAAAACAGCTTCAGGTTTTGGTTTGAAGAGGACAGTAATTACCATGAAAATGGGTAGATTGTGCAGACAGTTATCAGTCCAGTACATCATGGCAAACCACATTTTTTCCTTCTGGACGAGAGAATGATGTGTTAAGCTGGTACCTTCCGAGCAAGTGTTTGTAATCTGCAGCATGAAATACAGCACAAATCATCTGGAAAATCCACAAACCAAAACAAAATCTAAGAAACAAAAAATGGTTAATATTGGGTCTTTCTTTCCTGCATTTGAGTCTTTGTTTTCCTTTCCAATAACTACAGCATGAAATTATGGTCACAGTACCAACCTTAAACTTGATTTGTTTTCCTTGCTGTTGTCATTCTGTTATAAATGTCATGGTAATTTAATTTTTTTTTCATAAACTGGAGGAGGTTTTTTTATCTCTTTAAAATGTAGTTGATTCTTACCTAAATGAAGCTCCTGGGAAGAAACATAGGTCATTCATTCAAGTGCGACCTATATGCAGTGACATGTAGCTTCCTCTGTCCTTTGTTTCTAATGTAAGCAGTGCTGTCACCAGGCTGTCCTTGTTCTCATCCTGTCATATGACAACTTAGATGAAATGGAGTTGACTGATATTAGATGCAGCAAGATGGAAGCTGTGTTGGTATACAAATTAAAATCTCCTGAACTTACTGAAATGCCTGATGGTGTCAACCTATAGAAAGTGTCTTCTTCCTCTTTGCTGTATTGTTCTTCAGCCTAGTGATCCTTTAGACCTCTTTTTTTTAATACTGGCTTCTTAAATAAAAAAGACACCTAAAATCATCCTCCATATAAATACAACAGCTCCCTGATTGAGGCAACCTGGCTTTGTCTCCATTTCTAACCTTGCAGTATGGGAGCAAGAAGATTGTCAAAACCATGTTCATGGCAGTGTTAGAAATATCTGGGTGGATGTGTCCTACTAGAGTCACGCAACCATTTTGGAGCAAGTACAGATGCTTTGGAAGGGCTCCTGTAACTTTTCAAATACATTTAAAAATGATGATAATGCTAACAGGAAAAGATTTCAAAATGTATCTCGGAGATAGAATGTTCTGTTTTCATTTGTCTGGATTAAAATCACTACTGTAGGGCACTCTGTCACATCCCAGCATGCTGTGCTTTAGCTCTCCCACTTACCTTGTTTATTTGCTGCATGAAATTCACAGAAGGACAATAAAATATCCTTGGCATGGAAGCCCCTGTATGAATACAGGCTCTCTAATTCGGAGACTTGCCATGGGTGATGGTGGTCCTTTTGCCTATATGGTTAGCTGGGATTCTTGATTCATCTTGTGCCTTCTTGCTCTGTTGGGTTTATGGAAGTTACATATCACTGAAGCCATATGTTATGATCCCAGGCAGAGCTGTAAACCATTTCCTTTTTACTGCTTCTGAGAGCAGATCAATCTATAGAGCAGCACTAGTGATGGGGAATTTTTTAAGGGTAATGGGAGAAAATAAGAAGAGAGCTTGGCTGAGATACTATACTATTCCATCTTCCAAAGAATTAAATCCCTTCCTATTTATAAATTTTTAATTTCTCAGCAAGAAGAAAGAAGGTTTTCACCCTGCTTTTGCAGCTGGGAAAAAATGTGACAGATTAAGAATTTAAGGTTCATTAAAAAAAAAGAGGGGAAGGTTGTGATGTAGTCAGCAGTCTGATACTAATGGATAGAGTGTTTGTTGCCAGAATTTGGAAGTTCAGTAGGGATCTAATCCATAACTCTTTTTTAGGTAATTAGTTCTTTGACTTCACATTGCCAAATCTCAGCATTCAGAATTATAAGAACTGGTAAAATATTGCAAGAGGCTAAGGGGACTTGAGATGTAATTTGCTCTTAAAAAAAACCCCAAAAGTTTTAGCCTTGAGTCAAAACATTTTCAAAATTTACTTTACAACCAGAAAGCCTACAAGCATCCATTTTATATTTTAAAGGAAAAGCATGTTTTTAAGTAACAACCTGACTCCAGCAGGTGGGACTTCAAAATTCAGCAGCACTAATCTTGCATGGCTTGCACAAATACCTGTGGGTTTACAACATGAGAGACTTCTTATGTGAGTAAGAACTGGCAAGTCCATCCAGGAAGGTTTTCAGTTTCGTCGCTTTGCATGCAGGAGTAGCTCCTTCAGTGCCCTATGGATATAAGCTTTACACTGTTTTTTTCTTTGACAGTGTATAAAGGTCTGGCACATAGCCAGGTGCATGGCTAAATTGAATGGTGCTGTTCTGTGCCAGCATGGCCTCAACAAAAGTGGAGCTATTTGAGTTTGTTAACTGAAGAAAAGTTGGACAAGGAGAAGGGGTGGGAGAGGGCTTTACAAAAGTGCAGGAGACTCGTACAAACCTCATTCCTTCTGCTTTGGCCTTTATGTATTTTATTAATGGCCACTACAGTTGCCTCTAAATTATTCCCCTGTGGATAGAATACATCTTTTCCCTCCAGTGAAGCAAATCACTTCAGCTAAACCTTGTGGAACATCTACCATTGCCCTTGTCAAACTTTACAGCATTTATTTTTAAACAAACTAGGATGAGCTGGGTAATGTAGTTCCACCGTGTTCTCTGCCCCTAAAATACAAAGCTTTAGCTCTAATATACATCTGGAATGCTGACATTGCAGTCGTAAGAAGGCTGACATTAGGATTAAATAGGTCTGAAACATTTCTTCCACTCTTAAATGTCTGTATAGAGATGCCACTTTTTCAGGTTCCTCTGGTAGGATTGGTACAAATTAAGTGTTAGTTATGGTGACACTGGAAGGATGTTTTAAAGTTTTCAGGGAACCTGAAGCTGGGATGAAAAGACCCTTTTGTGCAAAGGTGCCTGTTTTGATAATTAAAGACTATTCAGTTGTACCTTTCTTCCTGATGTGTAGTCGGTCTCCCTGTCTCTGACTATGCCTGTTTTCCAGGGATGGTCTCTAATTTCATGCCAGTATCTTTCAGTCCCTAATTACCATTGTTCAGCCACCAGCTGTTACCAGTGTTGGATTTACTTACTGCTTTGGTTTGCTGCAGGAACTTAGTAGGAAGAGGGAGACCCACCCCTGCCCCTTGGCTGGTGTCTGCAAGCAGTGCTGGATTTTCAGCACTGGGGGCCTCAATTCCCTCCCAGGTCTGGCCAACAGCTTCCATGGAAGGGCAGGGCTCTGGTTCAGGGCTGAGCATCTCCTCTTGCCCTGTTGTGGCTCCAGGGGGAAAGACGCTTCAGGTTTAGTTGAGGTTGGTTTACACCTACCAACCTACATCTCTTTCTTTTAAGACTTGAGGTCTTAAAATATTTAATACATCACTTTCTGCAATTTTGTGGAAAAAGGCAGAAAGAAGGATCAGATCCTAGAATAATAAGTATGGGAAGGCTCTCCTTCTTCCCAGGTATTTCATAGAGGTTCACAGCCTTGTTCAAAGAGTGAATGTTAAAAACTAGGTGCTTCCAATTTACTAGAAATAGATGGATGTGAAAACCGTGTTGAACCATGCTGTGAAGTCCCAGTTTTTGTTGCAGAATGTGGTGGATGCAACGCACAGCACAGCTGGCATTCATTTTGGTAATGAGTAATTTATCCAGACGGTCTTCTAATGAATGTGGGACAGGTTTGTGGGCAGGTGAATGGCTTTAAAAAATGAGGCCAGTTGTACTCTTTAGCTCTAAGCCTCACCGCACCTGTGTAAGATGCAAAAGGGAGGAGACGGTGATAGAAGATCATCGTTCTCTGGTGTTGGTGCATTAGGGATGCCATTAATCTCGAAGTGAACTGCAAAAAGAAAGTAAGCAAGCGAGAAGGTTTCCTTTCTTGTGCTTTCTTGCAGACCGCCCTGTAATTCCGGAGGCAGCTGCGTTCCCCGGGCAGGCGCTGTGGGAAGCGCTCTCTGCCGCCGGAGCCGGCAGGTTACCGCTCTGAGAGACGCTGGGAACAGGCGNCTCCCCGCACGGAGCCTCCCGGCGCCGGGGCAGCGGCGGCAGAGCCATGTGAGAGGGACGCGGACGCGTCCGCTGCCGGAGCCGCGGCCGTGCCGGTCCTCCCGGCGTAGCGGAGCTTTTCCCTGGATGGGCTCCGTCCGCAGTCAGGCTGCGGAGGGGCTCTGGGGCGCCGAGGGTGCTGGTCCGGGTACAAAGGGAGCGAGCTTCGCCGAGGGAGGAGGCTCTGGAGGCTGTCAGAGCAGCAGGCTGGGTCCGCGGAGGGTCTGCGGGCAGCCGGAGGTGTTCTGTGCTGGAGACAGCGGGACCGGCACCTCGCATAAATGCCTGCGGAACTCAAACAGGTTAGTGCGAAACTTGTGTCCTTCCCCTTGGGCTCTCCGGGCTCTGCGGCCGCCTGTGCGGGGGTCCTGGTGGCGTGGAGAAAGCTGTCAGCGCTGGAAGGGGTTGTTTACTTGTGTTTTCATTTCTAGCTGGGAACTAAGAGCAAAAGCTGAGCTGCTCGTTCTAGCAGAGCATTCGAGTGAGATTCTGCTTTTGTCTCTGTTGTGTTAGCTGGTGAAACACCCAAAAAGGCAAGCCATTGTGTTCTTTGACCTTCTCGTCCTGCTCAATAAATCTAGGAAGCTCTTTGACATGAACGGCTAGAAACAGTGCTTTTAAAAGAGAAAGCTTTGCCATTGTGCTTTTGTTAAATGTTTGCTTTTCCCATACTGTGTTCCCTGGCTTTCTCTTCGATTTTGTTGCTGGACATATTAGGGAAGTAACGGTGGTTTTTCACTCTAAATGTTATCTTAAACATAAAGTTCTCTTGGCTGTCATCTTAATAATTATAATGGACTTAAAACTCGGTGCAAAAATATTTCAAATGTTGTTCTTTATTTTCAAGTGTCATTGGGTATTCCAGGGCAAATATTTAAATAAAAAGAGATCATGTAGACTGCTGTAATGCATAGGTGCTTTCCCTGGGTAACCTTCTTCTCGTACCTCGCAAGCCTTAGGAAACCCGTTAAATTCAGGTGGTGGCATGGTAGAGCTGCTTCTCCAACTAGGATGAGGTTGTGTCTTTTTCTTAATCCTCCTTTTTCTTCTCTGCCTTTATAATTTAAAATAGAGTACTTTAGAATAAGAAAATGCAACAATAGTACATCACTGATAACACATCTGTGAATTTGTTTAGGCTCGTTGCACTGGAATTGTTAAGAGTTTCTCCGTCTGGGTTCAATACGCTGTGTTCCACTCACCCATCTCAGTAACAGAAGGCTGAATCATTTCATGATGCAAATAGGATGCTGATTCCCTTGAGGGGAAAGTAGCCCTTTCATCTGGGCCCTTGAGGGAGGAAATTTCTTTGTCTGTAGGATTCCCTGGAATCGTGGTCCTGCCTGCTGGAGGTGGCGGATTGCTGGTTTGCTTGGGTGCTTGTTTGTGTTCATGCTACCTATGGGGTTCTTAGGAAGGGATTTGATTTGTCTGTGCTGCTGTTCATACAGTAGCTGACCCACAGCTACTGTACCTGTCAAATTACGTGCAATGGATTGTTGAGTTTTAGATAGATAGATCTAGTTAGCAGCTCCAAGGGATTTTGGTTTTGTCTGGGTTTTTTTAATACATAAAGAGCTGGAGGTAAGGAGCAGAATGCTAACAGTAAAAAAAAAAAGGTACATTTAATATCTTTTGACCCGTGCAGTACAGCTGTGTTCGTGTCTTCTGGGTTTTCTGTGTTGGTAGGTGGAAAAGCTTGAGTGAGAGTGGAAGGTTGCAGTTAATCACTTTAGGTCATGCTTTTCAGTTAGCTTGTAAATTCTTCTTCCATATCAAAACAAAAAATCTCATGGTTTTAATTTTCACGCTGTCTGTCATAGCAGAGGATCAGACAGAGATATGCTGTTTTATCTTTTCTGTTGGGAGTAATGGTTCTGGATTCATTCTGAGGCCTTTTAACAGAAAAACTGTTCAATCTGGTAGCACAGCAGTTTATTAGAGAATGCTTTGCTTAATGAAAGGTGGTAGTTTTAAGCCATGAGTTGTCAGATAAATTTATTGTGCAGTTAGAGCCTCTAGAAAGGAATTCTTTAGCTGTAATGATCACAATTAAGTAAAACTAAACCAAATGAATAAATGACTTTGAGGTGGATGACAAGTCTGTACAATCCACATAAAGATAGGAGAGATACTAGAATGGACTTCTGCCACATTAACTGAAAGCCTAGTGTGCTTAAGACAGCTGTGAAATAGTAATTAAAAAGAATGAAGAGTAACTTCTAATCATGCTTTTGGCTTTCGCCGGGAATAGTCAGGCTTCCTGAAGTTCTGGGCCATGAAAGCAGCATTGTACCTCAGAGCATTGGTAGAGGAACCAAGTGCTGAAAACCACAAATGTGGCCTGAGTGTGGAGGGTGGGTGTCACCTTCTTGAGTCTTCCCTTGGCCATTCCCCTTCCTGCTCATGAGGGATGAAGGCTGTTGAAGTATCTGCCGAGTATCTGATCTTGGAAGTAAGTAAAGAGTTTATGAAATCGAGAAGGACCTTGAAGTCTGGAACTGTTAAAATACATGTTCATGCAGTATCACATACAGCTTTGATCTGGATCTGAAACCTAAAGTGCTGGCTTGCCTCGGGGCCATGAAGTTGTGAAGGGGAAAGGAGCCACTTTAAATGACTTTTGCCAAAAACTCTTCAGTTCTATGTTATTCTTGCTTTGGAAAATACTTTATTAACATTCTGAATTCAGGCACTGAGCTCAGTAAGGCTGTTCTTCCTCAGCACTTTGTTCCTGAAGCTTTTCGCTAGAGGATGGTACTGATGTGAGAGAGTATGAAATCGTAGATCTGGCAAGATGAAAAAGCAGTTAATCCATTAGTGACATCCCTGCTGTGAGTCTGTATCAGCGATGGAAAGCTTGTGGAAGAAATGTTCATGGAGGTGCAGCATGCAGTAGTACCATCATTTTCCAAACAGCTGGGCGAGTCATATTAGAAAAACCAAATAAGGGAGTGTAAGGTTTGGCATGGATCTCTGTAGGGATTCACCCATGGATTCTCACATATGACAGGCCTGAAACAGGTCTAATATGCTCCACTGCCTTAGAGTGAAGAGATGTAACAGTTTACAATGCTCATTCCTCCTTGCTCTCCCAAGCAGTCCCTTTGCCAGCAGTTGTGACCTCTGTAGCAGAGCTGGGCAAAGGGAATGTGTTTTGGGACTCCCTGGGGTGTTGAACTATGTCCTGGAGCAACTGAGCAGAGGCACACACTTGTGTGAACTCTGCCACAGAGGCAGGAATTCTCTACAGGAGGGTGGATTTTGGAACTCTTCGGGCAGTTACTGCCCGGTTCATGTGTGTAATGTCAGAACTCAGATGTGAGGATGTGCCTTTACCTCTCCTAGAGGAGCTTGCACAGCTGAGTCCTTCAGCATAAGGAGGAAGCCATGGAGCTGCAGGAGGACACACCTGTGTAGGAAGTGGAAGCATTCTGTTTCTGAAAAGGCCTCAGTAGGAACTGTGTTCCTTTAAAAGTGCTGTTGGAGCTGTTGAGGTGTGAGGGCCTGTAATGTCCATTTTGTGTGACTGCCTGTGTGTGCATAGCTTTATAACAGCAATGGACATACCAAGCAAAGCATTCCAGCAACTGCACTTCCCGAGGCCGTGTTGCTAAACCACCTGTCCCGAAGGTCTGGAGCTGTTGTACATGGAGCATCAGAGTGGCTGCAATTTTTGCTTAAGTTACATTGCAGTTACTAAAAATAAAAATGTGTTTTGGTGCTTTTTGTTGCATTTGTGTTTGGTAGTTTTTTTTTTTTTTAAACGAGTGTGTGCAGTCAAAGTCTTTCCAAATGTAGAAGTACTGATTATGGAAGATAAGGTGGAGAAAAAAGCATGCTAAACAACCACATTTGAAACTGGATAGACTGGATGTTTATAACAAGGCTGTTGGCAAACACTTAATCTCAAACACTTTTCTCCTAGGAGTTCATTTCTGCCATTAAATTAAGGTTTTGATTCAGTAGGGGTAGGATCAGGGCCACTGGATGAAGTTTTGTCCTTGCATTTGAGTGTTAAAATAACAAGGCATTTTGCTGAATATAAGGATTTTAGCATATTCTCAGTGTGTCTTTACCTGTTCCTGCCTCTGTTCCTCAGTTGCTCTAAATTGTTTCTTCTGTGCTAGCGAAGTTCTGCAGCTGTAATGCAGGGAAACTTCTAAAAAGCTCCTGCTTCAGACTGCAGCACTGCTTATTCTCCTTTGTGGAAATATTTGTGGATACTGTGGTGTGAGATGGAAGATTCAGCTTTGGGGTTCAGAAAATCCTGGTTTTTGCTGCTGCTGGCTGTTGGTTTCCCAAAGTGTGCAACAAGGTGCCCTCTTGGTAATGCCAACACGCGTTTGATACCCATTCTGTGGGCAAAACCCGCGAACTGATCCAGCATAAAAACTGAAGCAAACCCTACAGCTTCATGAAAAGAGGAATGGCATCCTGAACCAGGCTGTTTGAGGCCCTTGGAAGGGTTATACCTCCCTCCTGGGCATGAAACAGGGAGGAGCAGTGGCTCTGTATGAAATTCTTGGGAGAAAGAAAAGGGCAAGGGATGAACAGGAGCGTGTGGGCAGGAGCTCATGTTAGGGCTCTTGCTGGTGAAACAAGGTGACAGTACAATCCA
Source organism: Ifrita kowaldi (assembly GCA_013398055.1). Classification (NCBI taxonomy): domain Eukaryota; kingdom Metazoa; phylum Chordata; class Aves; order Passeriformes; family Cinclosomatidae; genus Ifrita; species Ifrita kowaldi. The sequence continues at coordinate 283,559 of VZRS01013714.1, read as the reverse complement.
ATATCTCGAGTGCCTTGGCCTGGGAGCTCTGTGTGCATTTGGTTTGGTCAGATCTTCCCAAGTACGAGCGGAGCAATAACAAGACTATATTCTTCAGGTTTTTTAAAACCACTCTTGTTTTCAGTAGCATGTGAGAAATGAAACATAGGATTTTGCTAGTAAGTTTTCTTTGGTTTTGTTTTTCCAGTAGAGGTTTGAAGAGTAAGTGGAGTCCCTGAAATGAATCTTGAGACTAGAGAGAGCGTATTTCAAATTCTTGGATAAAAGGAAAACCCAAACTCGAACATTGATAGTTTTAAATTTCACAGTGTCCTTTGTGTCTTCTGTCTCTCATTAAGTTGCAGCCAGGCTTTGGGAGCTTTTTTAAATTTGTCTTTATGCCTAAGAATGAGCAACTGTGACTGTACCTGAGAGAGGCCAGATGAGCAACACTTGGTTTTTCAGGGCAGCATAATCTTTTGTATCTACAGATGGGTGGGCAGAATTCTTTCTGTTGTGTTAAGGAGTGAAAACTCCATGCACTCAGTGCTCCCTGTATACTGCAGTAATGTGAAAAGTCTGACTTTCGGTGGTGTTCTCTGCCTCTTTGATGAGTCAGGCCCACAGCTGCTTACAGCAGGAGATTGAAATGCCTGAGTTTTCCCTTTTGTCTAATCCCACATATCCATCCTTAGCATCACAACTCCTCAGTGTTCAAAAAATAGTGTTTTAAGTAAACTTGGAGAATTTCTGAGCTTTGGAATTTCTGCCTCTGCAAGCTAAATCACTTGGCACAGCTCTGAACTTTTATTTTCAGTAAAACTTCCTCAGCAAGACTATTGTAATGTTCAGAGAGATGTACTGGAAGCCTGTAATGAAACCACAGTGAGGGCTTATTTTTATACTGTAGAGACTGTATTTTCCTGTGTGTTTATATATATGGGTGTGAGTATAAAAATACTTATGCAGAGGAGATGAGAAGATGATTTAATTTAAGTAGCATTACTCTGGATGTGTGTAGTGTAAGATGGATCAGAAGAATCATCTGGAATGTTCAGAAGTCCTTTCAAAGTACAAGCTTGTTATTGATTAAGGAGCTGATGAAAGAGATGCAGCACAGGTTGTTTATGAATGGTAGAGCCCTGAGATATAAACAGGTCCTGTGTGTGACCAGGATTATTCTGCTGTTTGAATTGTAAACTTTTGGAAATTGTTTTAGTAAGTTTTGCATCTTAAGATATTTGCATCCCTCTCTTTTGATACAATTCTCAGATGAATTTGCTGTTAAGGGCAAAAAGGCCCTTTTGGCTCCTGGGCACAGCAGTGAGTGGGCTTTGGCTGGTTGGGTGTGTGATGCTTTAACAAAGACACAAACCAGTGTCTGTACCAGAGTTATGCAGAGATGAGAGCTCCAAATCTGAATAAGATAAAGTTACTTGTTTAAGGAGTTTAATTACAGGCCTTTGAAAGTACGTTAATTCCAAGTAGCTCTGGAGAAAGGATTGATAAAGAAAGCGGTATGTAAGGCTACATAAGGGGCTTCACACAGTTCTGCATTGCAGTAATATAAAACAGTTGTTTTGAATGGACAAAACTACTTATTTACAGAGCAGATTATGTGGGTGGCTAGATTTCTGCATCAGCACCTTCCTGGATCCTTGTTAATCACTGGTAAACCAAACTAATTCTTCGTATTGAAACGGTATCTGGAAGTTCTTTTATAGCACCACTGCCTCTTACATTGGCATAAATTCTGTTGAGCAACTGCTCTGGTTCTGCATCAGGTCACGCCGATGTTCTCCCATGGACATCATTTGCTTCAGGCACCTTCCTGGTGTGACCTTCTTGCCTTACTGGGGCACCCAGAATGGCCATTCTGAAATCATGGAAACTCGGGAATTCAAGGTGTACATAATGCCTTGCTTTACATGTGCTTGAAGCCCTCAGTGCTATGTTTAGGGCTTCAGAAGTGCTTTGCATCCTTTATGTGCTGTTACAGATGAACCCACTGGTTGGTTTGCAGATAGGAGGGAAACAAAGTTCTGCTTTCCTCCCCAGGAAGAGAGGCAGTGTGCTGGGACGGTGGCAGGGGTGCCTCCTAATGCTCATGGCTGGGTGAAGTTAACCACACTGTTTTCTGGGTGAAATTTCAGTGAATCAGTTGTGCAGAAAGCCTGCCCTTACCTTCTAGCACTGCCAAGCAAGTCAGTAGATCTTTATTAAATATTTGGCAACTTTCTGAAGTGTGCTGGTTATGGTGTTAATTCACTTCTCAGGGTGATTGTATCCCAGCACTAAGAGTGTCAGAACCTGCTGCTGCAGCTCCTTTCTCTGTTTCTCAGTAATATATTTTGTTTTCCACAGAATTCTTTGTGTTTTAATGAGCTTATTATACTTTCCAGTTCTTCATTCTCCTCTTTGACCAACAGGAGTGGTCTGTACTTCTGACTATAGTATGTTTACAAGAGTTTTAAAAAATGTATTCCTGACATTAGCATGAGTAAATGTGGGCTAGATGAGGAACATGTCACATTTGTCCTTAGCAATTCCATGTCATCTGGGTAATTCTTTCGACCAAGACATGTTGTTTTATTACCTGAGGTTAGAATGCATCTTGGTCATGGTGATACATTTATCTTGTATTTTATGATGCAATCTTATCACATCCTATTTCTTTTCTCTTCCCTACTCAGCTTTTCATCTGTCATTGGCAGCCACGACAGCAGTTAGTGGCACAGTAATACCAGGGCTATGTATTAGTGCACACCGTTGGCAATTTTTAAGGGTAATACTTTGCTTCTAAGGTACAATATTCATTTGAGCAAGTTGTTTCTGGAGGGAAGAGCCATTTGTAATTACATCAAAACCAGCAGCCATCAGTCATTTTAGATGTAGGAGACGGCAAAGAAGACTCACTTGGATAACATTCAGGAAATATGAAGCAAACAGAAGGTGACACTGCACCCTTCTCTCACTGCAAGGAGTGCAAAGAAGCACTAATTCATTTTTTATGTACTGCTGATGGACCTTTGTATTTACAGGTGCAGCTTTTGTATTTTAACATACAAAAATAAGTATCTTCCATGAGCTGTATGAAAAAGCAAAATGAGAGGGAGAACGTTGTTTAGTTAATTGCTGAAAAAGTTGTGACCCTTCTTGTTATGTTGGATTGAAAAATTTATTTTTCCCTACCATGTCTTCAAGGGCCAAATCTTCAAAGAGAAAACTGCTGCTATATAGGTAACCAAGATTGAGGGTCAGACTTTCAAACCTTTAAGCTAGTATACACCAGCTGCAGATATGATTAGAGATCAATTAAAAAGTGTTGTGTCAATCTGCTGAATAATTTGGCAAACCTGGCTGCTGGTTTTGATGTGTAAATAGGAACTGAAGCATCTGCCTGCAGTTTCTCTAAATCTAGTGTGACACACTGTTAATCCAGTAAGTTTTTCTGCTTCTTGATTTTTGAGACTCCAGTCAAAATCATCTTTGTTTCATTTACATGGGATCAATTTTATTTTTCTTTTTTGCCACAAAGCTAACGCTTTTAAAATTTCAGCTTAACAGTGCCAGTGCAAACTTTACAGTACTCAAATGTAATTTTCTTCCTTTGCTGCCTCCACCAAGAGGCATAGCAGATAATGTGTAACACCCATGCCTAGCTTGGCTGAATTCCAGGGCCCTTCCAGAAAAGAGACACTGGTAAAATCAGCATCTGCCATGTAAATCAAGATAGTAAAGGAAGAGTCATGTCCACAGCAGCTGAAGTGCTGTGTATGCTTGCATAAATGTGCTGCAAATGCGTGGGTGTATTTCATGAATTGTTGCTCTTTGAATTTTCTTGTTCAGAGAAACTTGGCAGAGGTACATTATGTGGATACTGTTTTGGCAACTGGAATCACAAAAATATTTACGAAGTCTGTTGGGTTCTTCCTCCATGCTCTTATCCCTTCTTCCTGTATTTAAAATTCCCTTAAGTGTTTTGTTTTATTCTTCTAAGAACTCATAGTTTAAAGGGACAAGGAGAACTAGTTTTCTCCTGGTTGTAAATTACAGATAAATGTTTTTGAAAAACGCCTTTTAAATTTGAGTTGATGATTGAAACACAACACTTAAACTACTTTTTTTCCTAATACTTCCTGTGGATTTTTGAATGGCAAAAATTTGGGAAAAGGCAGTTTTCTTCCCTCTTAAAATACAACTCCCATCTTCTCCTCAGGTAAAATGTCAAGACGGCTTTGTGAGCACTTCACAATATACTCCAAATAGATACCCTGTGTTTTGGGGTTCTGCTGTACTGTATTTCCTGTGCTGGTGGTGGGAATGCAGCCCTGAATGCCCAGAGGATTGTGTGGGCTCCTGCTCCCATCCAGCCTGAACTCGGGCTGCTCACGTTGCTGGGAAGCCGCTTTGGGACACGCTGTGTGTGTGGGATGTAATGTGAGGTGATGAAGGCTGACTTCTCCAGTGGACAAAAGAAACTCAAATATTGGCCCTGGCAACTCTTGAGGTCCAGTTTCTCAGAATTGTTGCCTGGTTTGCCTGGTTGAACAGTGCACTTCAGCCTGGGGTTACAGTGCCACTTCTCAGTTTTTTATCTTGTTCCTGAATTTCTAGACTCGTTTCTGATAGTGCCCACAGCCATTTAGAGCTGGTGTTCTTCGGAACTCGTGTCTCATTAACTCTGGAGAAGTACAGTCCAGATTTTGGCTACAGGTAAGTCCAGGACTCAATAAAATTACGTCTTTGGATTTAGCTGAGCACGGAAGGAAAGGGAAGAGTGCCGTGAGCAGATCAATTGCATTGGAAATGAAAGAGTTAAGAATGGAAATCTGATTGCACAGCTGAAATCTCAGTAGGAACTTGTGGTCTCCTGAGAGAAAATGCCATTCAGCACCGTTGCACAGAGTTATTTCATTCTTAATTTTAATTGACATGTCCCAGAATGCAGCCTTCTCTGACGAGTCCGGGTGGCACAGAGGCGTTGTGAGTCTCAGTCTCTGTGTGGGCGATTGCTGTGTTTCAAATTCAGGTCATCATTAATTTCCCTTTGATACCAGTATCCTTTCTGCCTACTTTATTCACTCAATAGGTTGATGAAATTTGAATGAATCTTCCCCTAACTAAGATGTTGGTCACCTCCTGGGATTCAGTGTAATAATCTTGCCCTGCTCTTTTTATCTTTTATGGCAGTTTTAGCCCCTTGCCTTGTTGACAAGGGTGTCCTGTGCAACTTCAGTAACAGAAAAGTAATTATCTTATTGTTGTAAAAATATCATAGGTGTTTCACCTTTATTGGGGAGAAACCTCATGCAAAAAGTTGGCCTGGTATAACATCAATTTTTCGTAAGTCTCCTGGGTTTAATTCAGATGCAGTTAGTGACAAATCCAGCAAGAGTGGCAGAACCATGCAGCTCCATCCTGTAGTAGTTGTGAGGGGTAGAGATATCTGCCTTAAGTATTTCTTTAATATTTTATTTCTCCAGTATTGATTGTGTTTTTCAAATAAGATATATGATTGGCCAGTATTGGGATTGCCCAGAATTCACAGAACTTTCTTAGAGCTTTTGTCTCTGCTTTGTGTCCAGTAGGCAGCAGTTTAAATAAATGTTTTGCAAAGAACCTGAATATACACAGTAGCCACAAATGCAGTGGAAAACTTGTGCTTCAGAATATCAACTTGTGATTTAATTTGTTTTTGACCTGTAGATGTGCAGATGGGGACAACTTCAGGTACATCTGGAACATTGAAGGTTTCATTCGGATGTAAACTCCCACTCTGGCTTATGGATAAATGTCAGTGTTACAGGTCTAAATACCTTAAAAATATAAATTTCCAGAGTAGAATTTGCCTCTAGTTACATTTCTATGTTTTCTGTTACTCATCTTTGTCTTCTCAGCTGTGTAAGCAGGTCCAGCATTTTGCTGGCATACAAGGTGCAGTAGCTATGTAAAGAGAGTCTTCATTATCTTCTGGATTTTTGCATAACATCAGCTCCTTCATGGAAACCGTGTAGTGTTTGATGGTGGTCATGGTGATGATCAAACTTACTGCATCTGTACAAGAATGTTTGTTTACAAAGGGTCACTCTCAGCCTTAAAGACATTAATTAAAGTCTTCTTAAGGGTTTGGAGTGGTAATGAAGGTAGACTGAGGAGTATAAAGGGCATGATGTGTTGCATTCTTAATTGTTTATATTTTCCCTCTGAGCATAAATAGGATCTGCTGTGTTTTAGCATAGGAAATGGTTTTGTATTTTTACTACTTACCAAGGCTGAAGTAAGCTATTGTGAGTTACCTTCCTAGAAAGCCTGAGCGTTGCTCCTTGTGTAGAGTTCCTCACTTAACACAAATTAACAGTAGCCAGTTGTCTCGCTGTTTTCTGATGGGATTTGAATGCCCCTAGGTAAAAGGAGACAGAGCTTCCTGCATTGGGGGGTGGGTCAGCCTTGGTGTCCAGACAGTGCAGTTCAATGCAGTGCTCCAAGTGATGGCTGGAACTGAGTTCATAGCTTCAGCCTGTCCCTAGGCTGACATGAATTCCATAAACTCACAGCTAGAGCATATAACCTCCATCACACTTATTCCCCAAACCTTGATCTGTCACACACTGTACCTGGAATATTTCCTGGATTCAAGCCTTCCCCCGCTCTCTGGTTGGTAAGCAAGTGAATTTTACTGCTGGTATGCTGTATGAGGTCCTGTAGAACTTGCTTTTGCCTGATGTCAGTCTGTTTAGGGCAAAGCAAGGCATGCAAATAATTCTCTCTGATTGGGTGTTTCTTAGGAGAAATTATCACTGCTGGCTTAATTTTGCTGGAGTTTTTCTGGTGTGGGGTTTGGAACAGGAAGGAAGCCTACCCAAGTTTTGTCCATGGGTGGTTTCATGAGTAGGTGCTGTGATCAGATGAAGTGTGTGTTTCAGAAGAGAAATGAAATTAAGTCCTGTTACCTGGTCTCCTTCTGGGATTCTCATTTTTGAAAAATATCTTTGCTTGATTTTTAAGCAGGTGAATGAAAAATACTGTAATTTAATGTATTTATACTCTTGTACAGCTGCCTGCCTGCCTTAGCTGGGGTGGGGGCTTTATTAATAATTAAACCATGGATTTGTTTGGGTTTGTCCAGCCTCAGCACAGAAACAGCTTGCTGAAATTGTTGACTGGAGGTAAATACGAGAGCTTTGTTCTCTGCAGAATCCTTCCTCTTGTGTTGTTTCCTCAAAAACCTAAAGGTTCCAGAACCTCTTGGTGTGTACATGCGTCTGTTCTTAAACTAGAATGTGCATAATATTACAAATATACTATGTGCATAATATTACCAGTATACTTTACAGGGACTGTACCATGCAAGTTTGGAATGTGTTCCTGTGTATATTGCTTGGTTTTTCTTTCTTAAACTCTCTTTCTTTCTTCCCTCCCCACAGATACCCTTATGCTAGAGGTTTGGAGGGAAAAACCCAAAGCCCCACGTTGTTTATGTGCACGGCCTATTGCTCAATCAAAGTGCATATTATCAGTGGTCACATGCTTTGCTTAAATATTTTATAAGATCATTGCACTCTATGCTAGCCCTGCCTTCTTTCTGTTGTCTGATTGTGCATTTCCACTTAGACCTAGTTAGTAATCTAGACAGGCTTGAAATGTGTAAGCTTTTAGCAGATATTTGATTTCAGACATGCTTTGTTCTAAAAGTTCCCCTTTGTTGTGCTCAAATGACAGAGCTTTGAGTAGTAAGGTTTTTTTTTTTCTTGTCTTCTGATTGTACAATGCTGAAGTAATCTCTTATCTGCAAAGAATTTTCTGCCCCCTCACACCTCCAACGTGAGACAAAAGCCATGCAGGTGCACGCCAGAGGATTGGATTAAATGTGAAGGCGGGTTTCAGATGCAGGTTCGGGGCGAGTCCTGTCACAGCTGGGTGAGGAGTGTGTCCTGTGCTGGGAAAGTCTCTGCACAGGCACCTCTGTACCCCTGGCAAGGCAGGGGCTCTGCGGTGCAGGGGAGCTCTGTGCCCTCCTCAGAGGTGAAGTGCTTCTCTTGCTTTGTTCCTTGGCATTTGGAACACTGTGCTTTCCAGGATGAGGCCACAGGGTAGGAGAATAGAGAAATGCTGAAAAGAAGATAATAGGAGCTGTTGGAACTAATCCTCTCTTGGCTCTGGGTGGAGACAGGTCGGCATGGTTTCTGCCTGGTCCTGAGTGCAGCAGTGTGTGTTGCACTGCCCTGGTGGTACTTCTGGTCTGGTAGCAGGAAGGCAGTGCTCGATCTCTCTGCTTTCCACTTCTCTCCCCCAGTTTCCAATCGTGTATTAGAGAAATTTACAGGAGCTTTGTCATTAAACTGGACAGAAACAGATCTGGACTGCCTGCAGGGTCAGTAGACATTAACACTCCTGAGCAGGGCTCCACAGTGGCTGATGTTGTGAGCTGTGATGATGATCCCTGTTTTTTGTGGGGAGGGATGAGTTTCATTCTTACTTGGGCCGGAACTACTTGTTATTATGTTGGGGTCATTTACCCTGAGGACAAGTGAAAGCAGCTTGTTACTTGGGTTCAAGCTCCAGAGTTTACTGTCTGGTGACATCAGTTTCTGCTGTCTCCCCATCCAGGCAGTTTTAGTGGAATGGACTTGAGATTCTTTGCTTAGAAAGTTCTTTTAGGATCATCATTATGTCTGAAGGTGATTTAATTTACAGGAAACACATTCAGCGTCTTGCAGTGTGTGCGTCAAGAAAATTTGAGTAGATAATTAATCTGAGGAACTGGAAATTAATTGGGAGGGAAATTGTTGCTTTAAAGATGTGCTGAATAATTACCATTTTTCTATATTTAGCTGACTATTGAAGTAATATAAGATGTAAAGAAGATAAATCTCTATAGCCCAGTACTCCTTATTTTGGAGGGACAATACACTAATTCACATAGCTAAATATTTCTTCCTTTTAGCTCATTGAATTTTCTAAGTGCAGAACGCTGTCGGCTATTAAGAAGGTTTGGGAACTACTCAATGCCTCACTTGTAATATACTTTTGAAAATTTCAGCTTCCTTAGAAGTTTTCCAGAACTAAAGAACATCCACATGACTATGTAAATACTTCGTAGCAGGGAGATGGGAGGCTCTGCTGTTCTTCACATTCCTCGATGATATCTTTACACTCCACAAGGCCCTGTAGGTGGCTTAAATGCTGCAAACTGTCAGACTAGATCCAAGCTCTGGGTTATCTTTGGGGTTTCTTGCTTTAGGGGCTGGTGAGTTGCTACCAAACAGGAGCAGGAGGCTGTTAAATGAGAAGTGTTGATGGCACAGCAAATTATGTTTGCTGGTGCTGAGTTGAACTTTCAGCCATCTGGTGATGATGGTGGTGCTCTTGAAGTCAGTCTTATTGAAGTTTAATTGAAATGTGATGAATGAAGATTGCGTGCAATGTATCAGTTGCATTTTTGTGGCTGACAGTAGCAAGGATCAATTTAGTGAGAAGCACATTAGAGCATACTATGGCTGCTGATTTAGCATCTAAGTGAGGACCGTTTCTCTCATGAAGTGGCTCTGAATGTCACCATATAATAATGTGAGGCGATGTGTCAGTACCATGGAGACAGTCTGTCACAGATTACATGGAATTAATTCTAGACAACAATGATGGAAAGGTTAAACAAACACAGAGTATGACAGAGAGCAGATATCTGTTAGAGTTTTAGGAATGTATTGCAGTTATAAAGAACATACATGAGAACATTCCTCTTACCCCTAGTGGGGACCATGTGATTAAAGGTGCCTGATTTAAGGGGGTTGATTTGCCAGACAGGAACCTCAGAAACCTGTTCTTTAAATAAGTCAGGTCACATAGGCAGAGAGTGGAGAGGTTTTTACAATGATGACTGATGAAGAGATGGATTTTAAGGAGCTTTTTTAAAGGGAGATTTTGAAGGGTATGTTTGCATGCTTTGACTTCCTGAAGTGATCCCTTTAGCTGGATCATGGCTGAAGGTGAGCAGAGACAGCTTTGCCAGGCCATCCAATACAGCTGGGGAGTGGGGAGGTGAGACAGAGTGGGGAGGCTTTAGCACATCTCCTAGAGATAACTTTGAACTTTTGCTCTTTCCCTTGAAGGAATGAATTCTGGAGGGATTGTCAGCACTTTGTTGCTGAGATAAAGGTACACAGGTTACAGTTCCTGGATACTGTGCTCTGTGATGAGGAAAACAGGGAATGTAACTTGGGGTTACCTGAGGGAGAACATCAGTGCTTCTGGCATTTTGAGGAGTGTAGGTTTCACACCATGCCTGAAAATACAGCGAGATGCTTTAAACTGATGTTTCTTACTTTAATTTGTATCAATTAAGATTATGGCATATTAATTGTTTGGACAGACGTGTTGTGGATGGGGTAGATATCTGGAAGACAAGCTCTTCTAAAGTTCCAGACTTGTTTTTATATCTATTTGCCTGTCTGATGAGCAGAAGGAAACTCATGGTCTTCTGTGCCACGGTAAGAAAGCGGTGCTGAGTGAAGTCTGTTTATTTAGCCCCAAGTAAAGCTGATCATTACTATGCATGAGTTTATGGCCACTGCAGATTTGAATGTGGGGGAGGCAATTCAGAAAGGCTTTGAGGTTTTTTTTTCCCTGTTGGCTTGCTTTAGGTGGGGAGTGTCTGGAGAGGAACCGGAATGCAGATTTATAATTTCAAAAACAGTAGGATATATTTTGGTGAGTAAAATGGAGCAAGAGAATCACCAAGTGGCTGAGGTTGGAAGGGACCTCTAGAGGTCGTCTGGTCCAACCCCCTGCTCAGGAAAAGCCACTTGGAGCTGGCTTTTGGATGTCTCCGAGAACGGGCACTCTACAGCCTTTGAGGGCAATCTCTGCCAGTGCTCAGTCAACCTCACAGTGAAAAGTGTTTGCTGGTGTTGACAGAACCTTCTGTGGTTGAGTTTGTGCCCAAAGCCTTTTGTCCTTACCCTGGGCACCACTGGCTCCATCCTCCCTGCACCATCCCTTGAGGTATTTATTTACACTGATAAGATTGCACAGGATTTTTCTCTTTCCAGGCTGGCATGTCTCCTGATAAATATTTTTAAACAACCGCCAAGCATGCCAAGATGCTGAAAAATTCAAAGGATATCCCACTGAAAAATAAATAAATTAAAACATCATAAGGTGCTAAGATCAGATGATTCTGGTAAGTCCAGTCAGCTGGTTTAGAAGGGTGGAAGTTTATTTCATGCAGCGAAGAGGAACCAGATTACTGATTTTGATGGTATTTTGTTTGTTTCCAGAACTCCTCTGTTCAAATGACCAGCTCAAAAAAGAAAGGTTGTAAGGCATATCTACTTTAGCTTCTCGGAGATGTTATAGTTCAATGCTGCCTGTTGTCTTTTCAAATGAACTACTTATGACTACCACATGAATGTTGTTTGTTAAGGAAAACCTCATGTAAATAAATTGGTTGTGGATTAAGTAACAGCAGGTAAATGGAATAGGCTTTTTCTGCTGTAGTGAGTGTCCAGTCTCTGCTAGCTCCATTGCTTAATATGTAGAAGGAGTTGACTTTTTTCTTTTGCCTGTCTCTTCTGAAGTTCAACTCTGTTCTCTTTCCTAAACAGACATTTTGTGTGAGCCTCATGAGCCGTGAGTCAGAGCAATGATGTGCAGAGCTCTGTAGAAAAGGCTGAGCATCTTTGTGTACCATTATTTTGCCATACGTGGTCTACGTGTTCGTTGCAAGCTCTGGGTGGTTGTGACCCCCCTCTTCCAAGTGACCTATTTCTGCATTTTTCATGCTGTGGATTTTATTGAAGAAGAGGCCTCAGTTAAAGGCAGTGCCTCCCCCAGTAGCTCTGACTGGGGGGGTTGAAGACAGGAGGCAGTTGTATCAGAAGGACAACAATTAAGTTCTTAGGATCTGCTTTTATCTAATAAAAGATAGTTGGAGTGCTTGGAGAGCCTTGGAGACAGGTTTTAAAAGCTTTTATGAGTAACAGAACTAAATTGATTGTACTATGCCTAGAAAGATTTCATTGTTTTCGTTAGGAAAGCAATATATTTATTTAAAACTATTGCAAACTTCCCAAATCGACTGTTGCCAGTTGCAGAATGCTGTGCTGGAGGGGCAGTTTTGCAGCTGGAGTTGTTGGACAGTAATTGGAGGACAAACATTTGGTTGTTCAACAGTGCAGTTGAGTACACGCCAGCTTTTAATTGGGGTATCTGGATCCTGCTGATGTTTCCAGAGGCATTTGGAATGACAGGAGGCTGGTGAGCCAAGTGCAGGAGGATCATTGCTGGGGAAAGACTCCCTGTGAAATTTCCAGATTTTAAGGGAACAGAAAGAGTATTTTTGTCATCCTTTAAATGTGGCAGGTGCTAATCAAGTGGGAAAAGGTTAAGACTTTTTCTTTTCCCTGATCTTTCCTGGAGTCAATGAGAGGTTTCCATTCCTGTAGGTTTGGAGAATTCCAATTCCCCTTTTCTTATCTGCCATGATGTATTGTGGTGTTGATGCAGCAGTGAGGCACCTTAACTGCACCATGGCTTTTGGAATGTGGTTATTGGCATTGTTGCTGCCCAAATTAGTGTCTTTGTTTTTCTTTCTTGTGCTTGGAAGGTCTACAGAGAACAGTTAGAACCTCCTATGCCATAAGGCTCCCTGGGTTTGTTTATTTTTCTACAGAAAAAAATCTGAAAAAGGATCTTAGACTGTTTGCTTTGTCCTCCCTCTCTCCACCTTCCATCTTGTATGCCTTGTTTTTATTAAACAGAAAAAATTAGTCCAAAAGTCCACACATTCTTAAGGGTAAAGCTTGTTTTGCTGCTGAGAGTCAGGACAAGCTTTGGGGGCCCATCATCAGATTGTACAAGGGTTCCATAGTGGCTTTTGTCCTGGGGAACCCTACTCCAGTGTGGTTTTTGCAGAAAAGTCTGTTAGCTCAGCTGTGGGGAACAAATGGGGCATTCTGTGTGTTGTTGACTACCTCTGTGAGAGCATCAGGAAAGTTATTCCCTGGAGTTTGGGAAAAGTCAACCAAAAACTACTCTTTCCAATGAGTGATATGATTTTCAAGACTTCTCTGTACAAAATCTGAAATTATAAGAGTACTAAGTCTGATGATTTGAATGTAGATTTCTTAGATAACAGCATAAAGAAGAAAAGCATATTGGGGTACTCCATAATGTCTTGCCCCATTCAGGGTTTGGAGACCTTGGAGAGTTGCCCCCTGTTCACTCCTCTTCATGTAATTGCTGAAGTCTCAGGGTATTTGCCTCTGCTGGAATTGCTTCAGCTGGGCATGTTCCTCACAGAGCAGAGGAAAAGGAGCTGTAGGAGGCTTTTTTTTGTTTCTTTATCATGACTTAATTTCATTCCTCTCCCTTGTGGGCAGACAAGTGGACAGTCCTTGGGTAGGTTAAATGTCTCTGGATGTTTTGACAAAGTAAATAATATGTGCCCTGTGTGGGCTGAGAGCAGGCACCGTGCCAGAAGCACTTGTGGCTCCGGGGCTGAAGATTGGACCTTTTGCTGTGTCTGTGTTGCCAGCAACAGTGAGGAGTCCAGATGCTGATCCCTGTGTATTCAGTAGGTGGTAAGAGACATGGCAAGTGAAACATATGTAGTCAACACTGCCCACAAAGTACAGCCAGTAGGAGCTTTTGCACGTACATGGGCCATCTGACATGTTTCTGCTGGATAGTGAAAAATAAATGGGAGGAATTTGTAGATAAATGTGTGATGTTCCTGTTTAAAGCTTGTTGGAGACAGTGTTAGGTTGCTGTCCTGACTACTTCTGGTTGCATTTCCGGTTTGAAAGCTCTCATTTGAATGCCATGATACCTCTGTCCTTCCCATTTTTCTAGTTTATTTGGTAGTATGTGTTTGTCAGAGTGTCCATGGATATGGCTGTTTGTGCTGTCAGGTGTAGCCTGGAGTCCTTGGTTACCTGAGAGGTCGAGCAGGCAGAACTGTGAATGCTGTGGAAACTGCAGGTGCACAGGCTCACCCTGCCAGTCCTGCTTTGGCTGTCGGGGAGCTCTTGCAGGCAACTTCCTCTGTTCCCAGGCTGGTGTGAGGCACCTTCTCCCTGGAGCATTGCCCTCAGTGTTCCTCTTCTGATGGCTTTCAGTAGAAAATGTGACCACTTACAACTTACTGAGAGGGTTGGTCTGTAGAGAAGGTTTGGACAAGAGGTTACTCCTCCTGAACATCTTGCCCCTATGCTCTTTGTCACTAAAAACCCACTGGCAGCCCCTCATCTGCTGGTGCTGCATCATTTGATTAATGCAAGACATATTCAGGGGGGCTGTCTCAAGGTTGTGTGATGAAGTGATGTTTCTGAAAGTCTGAGGAAGGTGGAGTTCTTTGAATAGAAACTCTATAAAATCTTCCTGAGTTACATTGAGCTTACTGATTGGTGCATCTCAAGCTTGCGTTGCTGTCCGTAATGTACTTAATGTTCCAAAAAGTGAAGATAAAAAAAATCTGTGCAAGTTGAAGCAGCTTTCAGTGTCTGAACTGCTCACTGTCAAATTTGCACCACGTCCTATCAATTTTCCTGCTCAGTGGTGCCATGAGAATGGCCGCACCAAGAAGGGAGTCATTACTCACCTGAAAAGCTCTTCTGAAAGTTGATTTGTAACTGGAAAAGTTACTCTTAAAGAGGGGGAGGGAAGGAGAGAGAAACACCAAATGCAGTCAGCTGGTTGCAAACAGAAGGTTTTATTTACTTTAGATAAGCCCCTTTTCTGTCTATTGCATAATTTGTCATAATCTTGTTTGCTTATTTAAAAAAAAACAAAACAAAATGAAAAATTAACATTAAAACGAGGTGGCTTTAGTGAGTTGTTTTCACCCAGGGATGATATTCTAGATTACTTCAAAGATGTGTCCTCAATATTGAATTTTGGGTCTGTATAGTAAACTTTATTGATTGTTTGAAATGGATTGGTTGGGTGCTGTTCTCTGGGTGAAGCACGTCAGCTTTATACAAATTTTAATGCTGTTGGCTAGGACTGAATGGAAGTTACTCGAGTGAGAATTTCCCAATGACACTAGAGGCTGAAAATTGGCATTGTGCAATAAGCCCAGTTAAAATGAAGCAGCTTTACTGGAATACAACAAAAAGACTATGTTCTTAGTTCAGAAAAAAAAAACCAGGCAGATTTGATTGTTTTACATAGGTGATTCAGAAGCTCAAACTTCCTTTTTTACAAAAAGCTATTAAAGTATCCTTTTGAAATCACTGCAATGAGTAATTCTTACACTGCATTCACAGTTATCCCAACGAGCACGCACCAACTAAACCCACATATTTAAAATTCCTGCATCAGTGCTATTTCTGCAGTAATGAGAACCTGGACTTGCTGGATTGGACAGACTTGCTGTACAAAAGATAAACAGCAACCAAAGAAGAAGCTGGGAAGAAATTTTAGTAAGACACAGGAAGAAATATTAAGAGATCACTGGAAAATGATCTTGCCTGTTTTGTAATCAAAGCCATGTGGGAGTTAGTAGGACGAAACAAATCAGGTACCCAGGACAGTGCAGCAGCTGGGATGGAGTGTTTTGGTTCAAGACATAATTTGAAAGAAATGGGAATTCTTCAAGGAAGATAACTCCAGTGAGTATATACTATTTATTTCTCCTACTCGCCTGAGGGTGAAGAGAGAGAATTCAATATCCAGTACTGGTACTTGGCCCACGAAACTTGGTAGGGTTGGGAGATTTACAGGGCCCAGGTCTGGGCCCCTGATAATTTGCTCTGACTCTTGTTTTGCTGGCTTTTACCATTTTTACATTTCCAAAGTTCTTATCAGCTGTTGATACTGCATTCTGGTTTTAATCTTTATATTTAAGCATCAGTTGGCATGTGGAATCCTCTGATTTACTCAGGTCAGAATGCTCTGGTTGTGTCTTCATAGATTATGTGCCTGTAAATTTCTTGTAATCTTTAAAGAAGCCATAAATAACTTGTTTTATTTTAGAATATACATATCTGATTTGCAAATGTTTGAGAGCAGTAGTAAAATGTCATATATGATTAAATTATCTACAGGTTTTGGGTTTTAAAAATTTTTTTCAGTGTAGTGAGGAACTGTGTGTGGTTTTGGCTTCAGTGTCCATGCAGTGTCTTTGCTGCCAGGTCCTTTGCTTTTTTTGGTTATATTAATTTTTTTATGTATTTCCTGATTTGATTTTGTCTTGGCTGATGCTGATGGATCCTTGCGTTTTCCTGCATCCAGCACCGATTACTGAGCAAGCACAAATGATAGCAGGATTCCCTGCTGTCAACAGGCTTTCTTCTATCAAGCTGACCTTCTCTGGAGCAAATACCTCTTCTTGCTAGATGATAAATAGTTTTGCGAGAGCTCATCTGCTGCTTCATGACCAACCCCTTCTGCTACTGCTGAAATCTGAAAAACATCTGAAAACTAACCTCCGTTCACATGACCATCGCACAATGTTTTCGTTAATTAAATGCCACTATGAAGTTAAGTCCTGGAACTGGTGATCCGTGAGAAATGGTGTGTTCAGAGGAATGTTATTTTGTTAGCCTGATGGTTTGGTATTTGCCTCACTTAGAGGCTGGCTTCTTTCCTTTTCTCCCTGTCCAATTCGAGTCACTCTGCTTTGGGATGGCAGAAAAAAGTACTGCCATTAATAACCTCTGAAGGATTGTCTGAAAACTGCTTTTCTCTCAACAGGACTGCCAGAGAAATTCTTCTGACAGTTCAGTTAGGGATGGGGAAGTTCAGAGTGTAAAGCTTGTGTTTATTTCCAAACACATGGTGGGTATCCCTGAGGCCTGAGCCATGAATCCTGTTTGTGGGAGCAGGAGGGGCATCACCCTTGGCCTAGTGTGGGAGCAATAAGGCTGCCCCTGTGCTGTGAGCTTTGCAGCTGAGCTGCACATCTCCACTTCTCCATGTGGCACAAGTTTCCTTAGCCAGGAGACTCACAGAAATGCTTGACTTCCTCTCTGCTTCTGAGACTTCTCGTAAATGAATAGGACCCACTTCTGTTAAATTCTTTAACTTTTAAACATGTTTTTATTCCCCCTCGCCTCTTGTCTTCTTCCTTCCCCAGAGGTAGCCCAAGTGTTTTAGAAACAACATAGTCAACTGGAGCTCATTGAATAATTCAACTGTTGCCTGAAGTGATAGGAAAAAGAGGACGACCCATTTAATAAATCAACCAGAGCTAAAAGCTCTGTGGTTTGTAAAAATGTTCATCTGCCCTCCCTTTGAACTACCCGAATTTCTCTTCTGAAGCAGCGGGTTTTTTTCCCCTCTCGGTTGGATGTTCCCTGCTCTGGAAGAGAGCCTGATGTACCTGCAGGTTATCCTTGCAAGTTGTTTCTGTTAAGCAGCTCTTTTTCAAAGAGTGCTGGGGGTGTTGCTTCAGCAGCAAGAGACACTCTGAACCATTCTGTCCATCCAGGTGTTCCTGGATAGCTTCCTCTCTCATGGTTGCTTCCCTAATATTCCTGCTGAGGGCTTCTGTCAAAGTCAGTGCTGCAGCAGGAGCTCCCCAGGAGCTACCTGTGTCACCTCTGGGGTTCCTTGACCATTTTTAACCCAAGAAAGGAAGGTATTTTGGGGGCCACTGAAGTATGCCTTCTGAAGCAATGAAAAGTGACCTAGCATTTTCTTATATGCTTTTGTTTTTCTTTACATAAATAAGAATTCTCAAAGTGATCTTTATTTCTTACTTGTGCATTGTGCCTCTGTTACCTAAAATGGGTCTAAATGCAAAATGCCATCTTAAGGGGCATTGCTTAGAAATACCACTGTCTAGGGAAGTTAATAAACCTTTTACTAAAGACATTCTTCTGTCTGTAGTCTGTGTCAGACTTTTATTTAATCCCTTTGGACAGGCGCTTGCCAGTACATCAGTGTGTTACTGTATAAATTGCTTTTTCATTGTTGCTGTAATTGTAAAATAATCCCTCTACTGTACCCACCCAATGATCACTGCATTATCTTTTTGCTGTGCTGCAACATTTCTTGGTGCATGGTGGTGTCCTGTCTGTTGAAATGAGAGATGTTTATTAAATTGGCTTTTCAGTTGTGGTTCAGTTGAAGAACTGGCAGAGTGATCAGTAGGAGAGACTTGCTACATGCCTTGAAACATCATCGACTCCCTTGTAGTTTACTGCTTTTTTTCGTTTTGTTTCAGTGGTCCTTCCTTCAATCTCTGTATCTGGGCTCATGGAAACTGTATCAGGTTACTGAGCTTTGTGTTCCAGGGGCTGCTGGGGATGAATTTGTGAGCACTGCTGTGCATAAATAAATGATCGTTGGTTTGAAATCGGGGTCTGGGGAGAAATGATCCGTTTGCTTCTGTTGCCTGTTTTGACCAGAGAGCTGAATTAGCAGCTAAAATGTGTGCTGTGGTGTGTTAAACAGCATTGAATGGGAGGCTACAGAGATAATCCTGGGGAGAGGCCATTGAGGTTGGTACTGAGCCCAGACAGGCTTTGCTGTTCTCTTCTCAGTGCTGAGGTGGTGGCTTTTTCAGTGAAATTTTGTACCCTTTGAAGCATCCCAAGCCTCTTCCTTAATCAAGAGGTAGGTTGCAAAGTAGCACTGGGCTTGATCATTTTGGAAAGCTTTTGGCTGTTTCTGTTTTCTGCAATGTTTCTTATTTTGTAAAAGGTTGGTTTGCTTTCTCTGTAGCTGAAAGGCATTGCAACAAGAGGTTTCTTCCCCAGCCCTTCTCACAAGTGTATTCAAAAGTAAATAAAAAAAAAAGATCCCACTGGGTGTTCTAGTTATTTTCTCTTGAAACACAATCAAATTCAGATGACTTACTCCAGACGTAAGCTAGGGAGAGTGAATAGTGTCTGGATTTTCTTGCACTCTTGTCTTCTGTCCAAGCTGGGATCTGCTTGCGTGCCTTGGTTGGTGTGCTATTGGCAGCCTGGGGTTCAAAAATTCCTCAGGTCCAGAAGAGAAGTTGACCTAGGTTTGAGGAGTTAAACACAAAGAAATGGGAGGCATCTCATGTCTCTTAATACATTTTTACTCTTTAGCCTTGAGAGAATTCTTTTAGATTTTGTGTCTGAAGCCTTTCTGTAGAACCACCAGAGTTACAAATAATTCAAGCAAGAACTGAGCTTCCCTAAGAGGTGCAGATACCTTCTCAGTGGCAGGCAGTGGCACGGTCCCATGCCACGTAAAGCCGTCCTTGCAGAAGTCATTCTGACAAAGTTGGCAACAGCCTGGCTGTATGATGGGGGAGGATTGGGGAAAGGATGAATTGTTGTATAACAGAAAGCTAGAGATCATATATCCATGCTTGACAGGCTCTTTTTGGCTTAAACCACCCTTACCTTTCCACCTGTTAATTAATATCTCCCCCTCACCCCCAGACAAAATACTGTGACTTTGTTCAGGCAGGATGTACTAAATAAGGCAGTGTCAAACTGATACAGCAAGGATGTAAAATACTGGGCTTCTTTCAGGTAGTAGTTGTGAAGTAGAGCTCCTGTCAAGGAAGCTTTCACTGGCCACATGGAACAGTAGGAGCAGAGGGCCAGTCACTAGTCTTGAAGTGCTCAGTCTCTCATATCTACCACCATGAGTGGTTTTGTAGCCCATTTCTTCTTCAGGAAGTTCTTTCGGAATAAATATAGCTAATTTGGAGACATTTGAGTGTATTTTCCAAAGAGAGATGAGATATTTTTTGTTTTGGTGTGGTTTGAAGCTCCGTTTAAAGCTAAGCCTGCCAGTTTCCACAGATCAGCTTTAATTTTATTTTCCCCATTTGCCATACCAACAGCAAGATAGGTTATCAAACGTATGACCAGGCCAAGTCAATAAATTCTAAATGCATCCTAAATTATTTTCTGTCTGCCTTGCACATTTTTATGAGGTTGTTGAAAGGCTCACTTGATGCATGTTCAGATGAGCAGGGGAAATTAAATTGTTTTCCCCTTTCTTTCCTCTTCTCTCCCCATGACAGAGTGATGTGCTTTGGCTTGAAATTACAAAATGTCTTTTAAAGATCTCTGAAGTAGACAACAGAATTGGTCTCAATGGTCCTTTTACAAAACTATATCTGTAAATGCTTTTTTTTTTTCCTATTCAGAAACTGAAAAGCTGGTGGGGTTTTTTTTTCCCCGTGAAATATTACTCTGCTACTGAAAGACTGTGCTTGCCTAATGGAAAATCCTTTATGTTAATACAGGACAAAACATCCAAGGTGTATGATTTTCCTACTGTACCATTGTGATGCAGCCATGTTATTTTTGCATTACCATGTTGAGGAATCAGGCACATCAGGAGGTGATGATGTGTTCTAGTGAGTGGTTTGCTGTTGGATGTGTCCAGCCAGAAGCTGGCTGCAGCACAAGCCCTGTGTCCTCTCACACTGCTGGGTGCAGCCACACATCTGCTTGGGCTGCTCCTGTGGAAACTGGTTCCAAAACACTTTGCTCTATCTTTCATCGCCTCCATAGATCATGGTTGCGTTGTTGACACTTTGCCTGTGCATAGGAGATGAAATCTGTTTCCATAAGGTCTATTTGGTTATTATAAGCAAAGTAATAGGATTGTGTTCTTTCCAGATGCGCATCTGCTTACACTGGTGGAATACCAGGCATCAGGAGAGCTTGAGGGCTTTTGAAAATGTTGCCCAATAAACCAGGAAAAAAGCTTAAAAGTAATAAAGCTAGTAAAACTAGGGCTACCCAGTGATTTATTTCATCTGCATCAAATTAGCTTTAAATCAAAGAAGTTTTATGGGCATCGTTCAACCACTACATAATAACTTATTCCTAAAGCCACTCTTTTGACCAAGAAAATGGCTCTTTGCTGTAGACACCTGGTCCTGGCCTGTTAGTCTGTCAGAATGACTGCTCTTCTTGTGCTTGGCTGTTTGACAACCCAGGGAGATATTTGGACAGGTTTCTGTAGGTAACCCCTGACATCCTTCAAGCACAAAAACATTTTGTTTCAAAGCTCAGGATATATCTTCATGCTAAGGTAGTGAAGCAATTTGGATGGCTCAGCTGGAGAGCAGTTGCTGTGTGTTTGTGGGAGAAGGATGTGGCATTTTTAAGGAAGAAGGATGATGCTGCTGAAGGCCAGCAGCTCTTTGGCTGCCTGCCCTGGAGCCTGCCAGCAGATCCTGTGGCACCAGCCAGCCTCACCAGCACAGCAGATGGACAGACCAGCTCTGTGGTGAGCTGTGCAGTAATGAGGAATGATGGCCTTAGTGAACTCTTCTATTGATTAATTAACATGGAAATCAGCAGCAGGGGTGCAAAGAAGGCAAAATAGTTTTCCCCAGAAGGATCTCTATAAGGTGAATGAGCTGGTGAGCCACAGAAAGGACTGAAGAGGCTTTGTAAGAGCAGCATGTAAGTGTGTGTACAACAGGCAAAATTGGTTGTAAGTCTAGAAAATTTACAGAATGGTGCTCTGTTTTCCAGCTCACGTTCACATGGCTAAGACACTTCTTCAGGATTTGTACTTGTTACGACAGCCACGCTTTTCTTACTGTCCATGTGAAGAAATAGCAGGGTTCAAGGTTTGACTTATGAGTGTATGTAGAGCTGGCTTCAGTTTGGAGACTAGAGAACTTCTTTACTTTTCTGAGAAAAAGGTTTTTAAAAAGCACATAGCTGATCTGTAAGAGCAGAAAATACTTGAGAAGTTTATGTTAATGTTAAGATTGAACTAAGAGATTCAATCCATTGGAAAAGGCTTTTCTCACCATGTAGGGAATAAAAAATACATTTCTGAAATACTTAATCTACCTTTGTAGATATGGAGTTTTCATTTGCTTGCCAACTAAAAGGTAAGAACTTCTCTAAGCTGGGTTGTTGTCTCCTTTGTAGTTTGCTTTTTGCCTTACTTTGTTATTAGCCTATATTAAAGAGTCCAAGAGATGATTGTGTTGATACTTCCCAGGAGGAAAGAAGCTGCTGTTAATACAGCAACTTCAGCAAAAATTTAGATTAGGCTTCATGGAATTGGAACTGAGGCTCTACAAATACAAGCTGTACACTTACAGCTTGTAAAGCTTTTTGTAAAGAAGATAAACACGTGTCTCTGCCTCTATTGATGGCTGCCATTGGGGTAGTTTCTGTACATCCCTGTTCCTCAGGCTTTCTGTTATGCTGTTGAAGGAGTCAAGAATCCCACTTTGTCATCCTGTTCCCTGTACCTCTCTTAAAATGAGCAATCCCTAGGACACAGTGCACAGTATGCTAATAATAGCAGTGATGGACAGCAAGTTGCAGGACTAATAAGTGAGATGGTTTATTTTGGCCCAGTGCCTTTGATTGAAAGGGGCTGGTAATAAAAACTGAGGCAGAGCTCCTGTGAATTGTGTTTGACGATTGGAAAAGGTTATTGTGAAAGGCAGAGAAGAAATGGCTCCTGCTCATGGTTGAAGAACTGGCTTTTCAGAGTCACAGAATGGGAGTCTGAGTGCTTCAGGCACATACTGAAGGAGATGGATGTTGGGCATCAGATGTGAGGTAGGGTGGACAGTGAAGATCTAGGGTCAGAAAATGCTGTTGAAAATACTGAGGGAGATTAGAACCACTGCAGAAATAGTTGCTGATGTTGAGAATTTAAGAAAATTGACTAGAATCCTTAGGGATTGTCCTTAGGGAAAGTGCTTAGGGAAAGTTTAGCAAACACATAGGAATTTCAGCTGAATTGCGGGGGTGAAAAGTGTGAGGGGAAGAGGACAAGGTGTGGCCTACAGGGCCCTGGCCAGGCTCATCGTGCCAGTGAACTTCAGTACTGTCAAACTTTTTGCTTTGGTTGTTTAACTCTTGGATGTTGGAATATTCTCATTGCCATGAGAGGGAATTGCATTCAGTGTTCATGGGAGTCCTGCAGTTTTAAGTCCTGCAGAGTTACTTCATGTTTGAGTTCAACAACATTTTGCATTTTAGCAGGAGCCTGAAGTGATACGCAACGTCTGTGTAGAGCATTGCTGAAATTCCTGATAAATGAGTTCCAGAGGCAACCTTCCATTTGTGGGACATTTCACAAAATCTGCCACACAGAAAGAATAAACTTTTTCAGCTGGGCTCTTCAGTGGCCTGAAAAGTTAAAGAACCAGAGTCTTCTCTTCAGATGATGGAAGAGATGGGAATCTGTTTGACAGACACTGATGCACTGTAGACTTACTGCTGTTGCTGACCACTGTGCTGTGTAAGCTCAGGATTACTGGAGGTACTGAAGCATTGGGGAATAATCTCTTGACAGTCTATGCCTCAGTTTCCTCTTCTATGAAATACATAGCTTTTAAAATGCATGCTGGTTGTGAATTTCCCGTGATGTAAAATAAGTGATTGTGAAATGTAAAATATTGTCGGAAGGTGGTTGAATTATTTCAATTTATATAACACAAATGAAAGCAGGGCCTTTATTTGCTTGAGACATCTCCTGTACTATTGGAGAGCTGGTCCTGTCCCTGCTTTTGTAGCAAGGTCACTTGTGTCAATACTATCCAGATGTGTATCCTCAGGGTTTGTCTAAACATGGTTTGCACTGCGTGGTGTTAATAGCTCTTACGCTGTCTCCCAGCAGGGTCCCACCCTTGTGCTTTCACCTCGGTGTTTATCCACTTTTGCTGCATTCACACTGCTCTCTGCCTTCCTCTGTTCCTCTGTCTTGATTCAACCGTTTTGGGGAAATAAATCTTGCCTCCTTTCCTTCTATGGGAGAGAAAAATTAAAAAAAAAAAAAAAGAGGAGGGGGACTAAGAAGCCCTTTACAGAAGGACAGTGAATAGGAGCAGACCTGAACATTTTTATCTCTGGGACTCTTTGTAGCAGCAGAGAAGTAGTGCAAATTTTTGAATAGGTAAAGCAGTGCAGGGTTAACTGTTGTAGAAGTCATCTTATATTAAGATACATGTGGTATTCAAGATGGATTAGTCTAAATGGAGAGGAGCAGGGGCTCGGGGCTCCGTTTGTACTCTGTGCACGGTGTCACAGGAGTGGCAGCACCTGGGTAGGTGTGCTCAGATACTGCAGGAGGGGAAGGTCAAGTGCCTGCTCTTAGATGACATTTTGTCATCCTTGCTCTTGCTTCTGTTGACAAGTACCAGGTGATTTTTAGTTAAGCTCAGGAAAAGGTTATGAAAGGTTTTTCCTCTTTGCTGCTGGGTGGAGAAGAGACGCTGTGGATGTACAATGTGGAGGATGAAACCAAGCATGTCCTCTTCAAAATATGGAACGTGATACTGCTGTTGCTCAAGGCATCAGTACTGAAGTCAGTGTAGGAGATAACTGCTTTGAGCCAGCATGGCCACATTCCAATCAAAACTTCATTTTTTGCCTTATTGTGTTGGCCCGAGCAAGTCAAATGTTACCTAGTTTTGTGACCCAGTTCTGTTTTGTGCCTCCGGGACAAGGTCTCTTGTATGCTTCTGTCTTTTCAATGTGTTCGTGAGAGTTCCAGAACCATTTCAGAGGTGGGGGAGAGTAGTATAGCACTCAAGAAGAAAAATAATAAAAGCTTCCAGTTGGCTTTTTTTTTTTCCCTCTCTGGCTTTTGTTTTCTTCTGATGTGTTTTTCGTAGCAGAAGCAATGTGTTCCTTTATTTGAACTGTTGCACTGATGTGGATTTAGCAGAGCTGTGCCTGAGACATGTTGGTGTAGAGGATAGCTCAAGGAGGTTTCCTGATCAAAGGTGTCCTGCATCACCAAGTGTTCTGCTCAGGCTGGGCTTTCCATTTTAGGATAGCTGCTGTGGTACTGACCTGAGTTACACTGTTTGAGCTTCCTAAAAGATCTTAAAAATGAGGTGTGAAGAAATAGACTGAAAGTGAATCCCATGAGTTTGTGAAAAAACAGCTTATGGAAGATAAGAATGGTTCCTGGGGTATAGGAGTGGGTGACAAGGGAAGAGCTTGGCACTACCCACTGCTGCTGCTTGCAGCTTCCAGAGTGCAGCTGCCCAGCTGCACAATGGGAAGCAGGCACATCTTTCCTCAGTTTTGCGAAGTGGCTGAGAATCTATGGATTAACTGTAATGGAGTTGTAATTCAAAGATGCCCCTTGTCATTGTAGTTTATTTATCCTGGTTTATAACGCTCAGTTGGGAAGTTTCTCTGCCTTCCAACATTTTGCTTGCCTGATACGTAATTGTGCCTTGGTTGTATGAGCCAGACTTGGCTCCTGACTAAAATGATACCACATTCATTTAATAGAGTTGTGCTGGAGATGAGTTTTCCTCTCAGTGCTAAATCTGGGACACAAGTCAGGTAGGTTCTGCTGGCCTAAACATAGGCTAAGCCCTTCACTGCAGGGTCAACGTTCTGCACAGGACTGTGAGTGTATAAGAGCTGCTACATTTTTTTTCTTTCTTTCTTAATAACACAGCTGCTCTAAATAATGTGCCTACATAGCAGTTGGGAGGAAAAAAAATACAGACCAAGATGGTTGGCTTTTGTTTAACGTTTTTAATTGGCAGTTGGTGTGCTCTGTAAATTCACCCTGGCTGTCCTTACAGTATTTATGCAGATTTGTGAAGATCTTTTTGCTTTCTCACACCCAAATTACTGTAATTTCTGAGAAGAGCCTATTGTTTCATATAAAATTTGCATACATTGCGCAGTTGCACTTCTGTGGCTATGTTGCAATATAAGTTTTTGCCTCCTGTGTAAATCTTGAGATTAACAGCCGTGGTGCCTGCTGAAGTAATGACCTGCATCATTTCAGGTGCTCAGTGAACAGTCGGGGGAAGCATTTGGCAGTTGCTGTACTGTTGCTACATGGAAAATCGGTTTCACTACTTTCAAATGCTTAAATTCATTATCAGCTTAAGAAGCTTTTCTTGCAGAAATGGAGAGATTGGTTAATTACTCGGCTTTAATTGCAGTCACAAATGGTAGGTACTTGCCCCTTCCCAGGGCACAAGTGATTCCATGGCTAAAAACTGCAGTGCGAGGGAGGGCAATTAAAGGGAATTATTTCAATAAACAGTTTGTACTGAAGCCTTTGGCTCCCCACACCCACCCACCCTGACCACTGTTTGGAAATACTGGAGGAAAACACCACTCCCTCAGTAGGAACTCAAGCGTGGCTGTGGCTTTGTTTTGATTTGTTCCAGTTGTGTTTTGCCACTGGGAGTGTTGTTGTGATGGGCTTGTCCACCAAGTAGAAGGCTGCCAGACACGTTGCCATTTCTGTTTCTCTCCAAGGCTCTCCAGCTATTGCACTCCACTGAAAATCAGCTCACTCCTCAGGAGTGGAAGAGAACAGTGTTTGAACTGCTAATGCAGGCTCTCAGGCCAGTCCATGTGCTGACTTCAATTACCATCTCCAAGAAAGGTGCCCCTGTTTGAGGAACACTTAATCATATGCTAACATCACCAGAAAAAGGTGTAGTTATCTTCTGAGCTATATAAATGCCAAACTGAAATGAAGCATAGAAAGGTGAAATGTACTTTTTCTTAAGGGAATCACAAGTGCTGTGCCTTTCTGAAAGGGAGTGGATGCAGGATTTAATTGAGGTCATGTGGGAGGTGCAGGTGCAATTCCTTGTGCTCTCTCGAAGGTGTTGCCCTTGTTTCCCAAGTGAGCTCTACTGTGCATTTCTAGAAATCTTGATTTTCAGAGGAACAGTTGTTGCTGTATGCAAAATAAAGAATTCAGGAGCAACAGGTGAGGAAAAGGAAAGTGGATTAATAATGAAACAATTCACCTGTTCTCTCCCATTGGGAATGTTGTCCTTGTTCACACTGGAAGGTGACCTTTTTTCCTGAAACAAAATTGGAAAATTGGAGGTAACCATCCCAAAAATCCACACAAAGGCTACAGAGGAACTAAGGGTGGAAGAGACAGGAAGCTTTCATAAAGCTGTGCTGTATTGAGCTGTGGAGTGATTGAACATTCTCAAGGGGAGTCAGAGACCCTATAAAGCTGGGTGAGGCTGCAGGGGACAGACCCCCAGTGGGCAGAAGGGTGGATAGGCTGAATGGGTGTCTTCTGTGTCTGATCTTGGCTAATGCTGAATGAGCTTATTATTTAGATGCTCATAATGAATTAGATAAACAGTGAAATAATTAACAAAGCAGGCACTTAAATGGTTATTGCATGGTTTAGAGCTGACTTTATTTAGATGAATGAGGTAGTTCATTCTACTATTAGCTGTGCCCTAGCGAAAAAGATTTTTTTTTTCCCCTTCTCTTTTTAATGATTAAACACCACAAACAGAAAACGCACTGTGGCTTTTGCTAGAAAGACAGCACAATGGCCTGCTTCCTTCAGAGGGAGTTCATCAGCGACTCCCAGTGACTCACATGGAACTTCTGAAAATGCTGTCTTAGTTTTCTCAAATGTCAAAAAATTCTCAGGGTCTTTGATACACCAGAAGAGATCATCAAGTCATGAGATGTTGATATTTGACTTACTGTCTAATTAGATCATATCTGTAGCACAGTATGCCAGGTACTGTTAAAGTACACTTAGAAGTCTGTCTTCTTTTTGCCATCCTCTGAGCTGCTGTTTCTTTTTCCTCGACTAGTTTTCAGGCCCAAGTAATCAGTCAGCAGAGCTGCTTACACTGGAATGCTCATGGATTCTTTTTGTAACCTCTGGTCAGCTGTAGGACTCCAGATACCTCGCACTCAATGACTGGGCCCTAAACTGTGGATCTTTCATTTTTCACTGTACCTCATAATCCCTTTCTATATTGTGTGGCTTTTACGGTTCTTACTCAGTACAGATAATTTAACAAGATGTGCAAGCTGTTTGCTGTAGCTTTCATTCTTTCACACACACCATGTGTAGCCCATTGCCTCTGCCAATGAAAAAGAAAAGCAGTTACCAGAGGTGTAGACCCCTGACCTCAGTTCTGCAGGTTTTCTCTTTTACCTGTTGCAGTACAGCATCCTGTCTGTGCAGGGCTCGGATCTTGTGAGAAAGTTCAAGGGCAGTCAGAGGGGTAATTCAGATTACTGCAAAAGCTGACTGAGTTTCTGATGCTCTAAGGTATGTCACGGATGTGATTTTTCCCTCCTTCTTTTCTTTTTTTTTAAAGAACAAAGGGAGAAGGACTTAGGACATTGACCATGGCTATGCAGACCAGTCCTGGGAGTGACACCACTACAAACTATTCTATCATCTGGTTCAAACCTTTCTAGATTCAAACTCTTCCCAGAGTGTTGGCAATTTTTTCCATGGACAGAGGTCAAAATAAGTGCCGTCCAGGGGGGATAAATCCTTCAAAACTGGCAGGACAATATCTCCTGCAGTTTGGGTACCAACAGATGCTCTGTGTACTCCATGTCTGGCTTGGTTTTCTTTTTAAAGGTGTCACCAGAGAGATAAAATGCAGCTGTCACACAAACCCTGCCTTGGGAGAACATTATTAGTAAATCCCTAGCTGTGAATTGTTCTTCAGAAATATCAGTCAAGGCAATTTTTATTTCCCTGTCTTCTTTTGCATGGGGAGGGTGTGTGTTTTCATCTGGCCTTGCTTTACTAAACCATCCAGCCATTTGGTACTTCCATGGTCATCTGGCTATTTTTTTGCTAAGACTGTTAACTCTTGCCATTCCCAGAACATCTCAAAGATCTGGAAAAGCAACTGGATGGAAAAAAGGCTTGTCATGTGTCATAGTGGACTTGCTCCATCAGAAGGCACATTTCAGGCAGGAAGCAAGGCATTTAAGCACATTCCATAAAAACGTTTGATTTTATTTTTTCTTTGTACTTTGATTTTTTTCTGTGTTCCGTATATGAAATTGTCAAAAGTTCTCTGGTATATTCTCCTGAATTCCTATTGCAAACCTTTATGTTAAGGAAAAAAGGCTGTGAATTTGAACAAAGATAGATGTGCTGGTCTGTGTAGTCTATTCCAGTGCAAATTTTATACATTACAGTTGTTCTTGTATGGATTTTATTATTATTATTAAAAGTGGTTTCTCTCTAGAGTAATTGCTCTGCTTTACTAGTGGTTTGATTTGATTTCAAAAGAGCATTGTTTTTCCTTCAGGACAGTATTTGTGTCAGGAGTTACACTGAGAAGCTGTAGCTGTACCTTTCCTACAGTCAGCCTCCAGGTAATGTACAGCTACAAAAGACATCAAGGACTCATCTGACAGCCTGTACTGGGAAAGTAAAAGTTGGACTCAGAAAATTTTTGAGAGCTTTTGGTATATTTATATCTTGCAAGAAGTCATTAGCACTTCTTGTCTGGGGAGATCTTTGCAGGAAGTTCCTTTTAACTCTGATGTGAAAAATCTTAGTAATACTTCCCTTTTCAAGAGCAGAGGGGCAGATAGGTGAGGTAAATCTAAATCAAATGCCTTGGTTCCACTGGTGGCACAAATGTGGATTTATAGGTAAATTTTAATGTAGCTGTGGCTTCTTCCCTGTTTACCAGACCCTAATTGGAGTATTCCCCCCTCTCTTTGTCCGATGCTTTCACATTCTGGCAGTTGAGCTGCAGTAGCTCCTCTGGAATACCTCCGGAGCAAGAGCTGTCTGGGAGGGTCTGAGCTGGTGCTTAATGAAGTGAACGTGGGGCACTTCTGTTGCTGGTTGCCTTTTGAGCTCTGTTCAGCCATTCCCCAGAGCTGCTCTGCAGACATGAAAGAACAAATATGACATTTTTCAGAGGACTCCTCGTGGATGTCGTCTTTCACCACCAACTGCATTGTCTCTGCATGCAGATCTTACTTCAGCATGGACCTCTTACAAGTGCCTCCTCCATCCTCAGTGTCCATGCTCCCAGCGTGAAGCTGACAGTACAAATCACATCTTCACATCTTTTCACCTAGTCTGATTTATATAAAAAACAGATAAAACTATGTTTGCAAATTAGTCCACTGGATGACAGTTACCTTGTATGACAGAAGACAGGATTTGATCTGGCATGCACTTTGTTTACTTGAAATCATTTTTCCTAATCCTTTGATTAAAACCTTTGACTCCCCAGCTATTCTGCTGAGACTGAAAAATACTGCAGTATTTTATTATCTCTAGCTGGATTTTGCGTGATATTCCTGTTCTTTTTTCTTCAAAGCAAGCAGTGAAGAAACAGAGGAAAAAGGAAAGCCCAACAGCTGTGTAGAGTTGATATGCTTGGAAATTAATCATTAATGTCTTGCAGGTGGGAAGCAAATGTGCTATGAAGTCTTCTGTATCTGCATGCAGGGTAGTGAACCAAAACAAAGTGAAGTGCATGGAAAAGATCCCTTTGAGCCTGAATCCTTGAAGAGCAAATAGGTGCCTCCAGGAACAGCTCAGTCTGTATGCAGGGGGTTATTGAGGTTATGCTGATCTGATGTTGTGGGTAGTTACTGCTTCTCCAAATCCTTTCTGTAGGTTTATGCTGTATCAGAGTGGCTGGAAGCTGAACATGTATCTTTTTTGTTGTTGTATGCCTTTTACTAGCAGCTGGAAGAGAAATACGTCCTCATAAATAAAACGTGAAAGGACTTAATCACTGGGTGGGGCAGATATGCTGAATTAAAGAGGAGCAGTTCATTGCTTTAAGAGAGGTTTGCCATCTCTTGGGAAGACAAATATCTGTAGCTGGTGCCATGTGGCATGTTGCAAATCTTTCAGAAACAGCTCTCCCAGACAGGAGGAGTCATCCCACCTTTTTCATTTGCAGTGTTCTAACCACTGCGTTGTGCGCTAATGTTTTCTGCGGATCACTTCGAAAGTCTTGCTTGTCATATGCCCATTATAAAGTGAAAATATGTTTGCCAGACAGGTAGCACAGATCCTGCTGACTCTCTTTGCAGCCTGCCTGACAGCAGATGTTACTCTCTGAAGGTAGCTTTAATTTTTGTTCTAGTTATTATGTACTTGTAAAGAAATTATTATTAACAGGGCCTCTGATTTAGGAATGTGATTTTATGCCTCTCTGCAGCCTCTTCTGCTGCTTACCAGCATGACCTGGTGGTGTCTTCCTCTGTAGGAAGCCGTTTTGAACATGTTACCATCACACCTGTGTATATTGATAAATGTTTCTCTTGTGATGTGCTTTAACCATTTCCTGCAGCAGAATTGACTCTTTGAAGTTGTACAGTTAGGCTGTCTTCAGCTTCATATTCTTGAGATTTTGAGCTCAAGAATCTCAAGCCTGTGCTAGCATGTGGTTGCTAGCACAGGAGGGTGGTTGTAGGACTGCTCTCCCCACTCTGCTACTGCAGCCTGAGCACAGGCTGTATGCAATTAAATAATGGAATTATGGCTGCACCCGAGATCTTTCTGATGCTGTGAGAGCAGTTTCTGTCAGAATGACATCAAATACCTGGTTCTTGGGCTTGTTCAGCTTGCCATAAGCGGTGTGTTGTACTGCTGGTATGATAGTAAAATCTTGGAAGACAGGATTTTAATACAGCTGAGACACTCCTCTTCTACTGGAGACATCAACTTTAGACTATTTCTGAAAGGGAGCCCGGGTGACCAGCATCACCTGCATCAGGGATGCTGCTGTTGTGGTCTGAGTTCACCACTGGGTGTGGTAATTGCAGCTGTTGATGTTCAGGTTTCTGAATTGGACTAAGTGGGTTTTGTGTATGTGAGGGAATGCTGAAATTGGAGACATGGACTAAATAAACATCAAAGGTCTCTGAATTTGCTAGAGAGGCTGCCATAATGAGTGCTTGTCCTCCCATACTCTGACAAAGGCTTTTCTGGTCTCTGCACTGTGTGGGTGCATCCAGGGGGTTTGGGATAGGTGGCATTGCGGTGGAGGAGGTATGTTTTGGGGAGTAAATTGTCTCTCTCAGGGATACGGATGTACAACCTGTGCTGGTGTGTGCTTACAAAAGGGAGGTTGTAGGACTGCTCTCTCTCCTCTGCTACTACAGCTTGAGCTTACACAGAGATGCTGGTGCAGGATGAGTGCTGGAGTACTAGGAATGACAGGAGCTGTGGTCCCTGCCAGCTGACACTGACATGAATGAAGTGTCTCATTGAGAGATTGATAACATTAGAAAAATGATGTCACTGTACAGAGTTGTGCCAGATGTAATCAGAATCCAAAAATACCTGTCCTGCACTGATGAAAGGGAGTGGGATGTGGTGGATGTAAAGGTTAGTTCGGTAGTAGTGGCACCAGTTGCTAGGAATAGGTTGGTGTAAGGAATGTAACCCTGTGTGAAAGGAACAACCAGAGTTACTGCAGGTGAAGGGCCAAGAGGTGAATTGATGGCCTCAGATCAGCACTTTCCTTCTGTGCTTCTGCTATATACCACGCTTCTGTCTGAAGTAAGAGCATGTGTTGGCTTTTTAAAAGTTACTATGGATTGGAGATTTTAAATGCTTTTTCCATGACTTCTACCATAGATGGATACACTGTGAATTTGATGAATACAAAACCACAGATTAGTATTTCAGATTGACTGAAGTGTTCTGATAAACCTCTGGGTAGTCATCACGCCTGACACTTTCCAGTAACAACAACAGGGCTCCAGTCGTAGAAGCACAGCAGAGCATATGGGGAACCAATTAATTCAGTAGATATTAATTAATAAACACATTTCCTCTGGGGAAAACCTTTTAGCACATCCACTGTTTGGCCCAAGATTGCATGCACGCATGAATGGATAGCG
Source organism: Ifrita kowaldi (assembly GCA_013398055.1). Taxonomy (NCBI): domain Eukaryota; kingdom Metazoa; phylum Chordata; class Aves; order Passeriformes; family Cinclosomatidae; genus Ifrita; species Ifrita kowaldi. The sequence goes on along the minus strand of VZRS01013714.1, from coordinate 251,034 downwards.
AACATGCTTTCCTGAATTGTCACTTGTTATTTCCTGATGGGCTGGGGACTGCCTCCTCCAGACTACTGCTGCCAGGCTTTTGGGAGAGCAGACTGCAGCTATTGCTCGAGCTGTCTCTCAGCCACCAGCATTCTCACACATAAGTGATGTCAACACACGCCGGTTTCCACCCTGGCCCTGCGACGCTGAGCTGAGCCCGGCCAGCTCCTGGCAGTGTGAGGTCTCTTTGTTTGGCGCTCACTTGGTCCGTGTGTGCGTGTGCAGTGATCAGCTCTGGTACAGCTACTGTCTGTCCTGAGGCACAGATACACCCTTGCAGAGCAGAGCTGCTGTGGAGTAGGCAGAGTATTGCCCAGCCTTCCTCTTCCAGTGCAACAGCTGTGTTTGCATCCCTGCGTGGCCCCGCACTGCCTGAGCGGGGTAGGCTGGATAGTTAATGCACACTGCGGGGCAATTCAGCTGAGTTCCAAACCTCCGTGAACTCGTGTTCTTTTAGAAATAAGTCCATTGTTCTGTCATCAAGTTCATATTGCTCCAAGGCTAAGAACAGTGAACACTTGTGCTGTAGCATGGTCATTGATGATGAAGACTTTTAACATCTCTCCACCTGGTCCTGACAGTGAATTAGTTCTCTTGTAAGACTTCTTAGTAGAAACAAGCTCCACATGGTTTACAAAAGCTTTTTGCTGCCGAGCATTTGAACTTGCTTGACTGCTAAAACCGCAGAATGCTGCTTAATGTTATAAGAAATGGTTTTCACTGATGTTTTCTTCTGCTGTGATGTTGCTGCAGATGTGAAGGTAATGTTCTTGAAGCAGCTCACTCAGTGATTCATTCTGAAGTTGCCATTTTAGCTGTGTAAAATTTCATTAGATTAATTATATGGACTTGTATTGAAATTTGCTTCTCTTCCTGCTGAGTGTGAAGACAGAAACCTACTGTGGGAGTGCAAGTCCCTGTGATGGAAAACCACGTTCATTGCAAAACATGGCAGTACTTTAGAACGGGCAGAGTGCTGAGGTGTGACCTTACTAGTAAAGGACTGGACCAGAAATGCTTGTTAGTCTACCTTTATGGTTTCTTAGGTTCTTAACATTACATGAAATACTCTCCATTAAAAAATGGTTTTATTTCTTGTGGTACATGTGCAGATGTGAAGTTGTGAACAGGAGAAATCACTTCACGAAAGTCTGTAAAGAATACCGAGGCTTCTCTGATGATCTCACTTCCTCTTAGACAAGTTATGGGTATAAAATGCATGATGAAGGAATTTTATCAGTGATATCTTTAAAAAGAAGTAAAATTTCTAAAGCATTTGAAATTTAAATGTGGTACTTGAGCTTCATGGAAGAAATAGTAAAGTGCCTCTTAAGTGCTCATTCGCTGTATGTATATATCACCTATCAATGTTACCAGTCTTTTTCAGACACGTGTGTAACCTTTCCTACTTGGTACTTGCAGCCTGTATCCTTAGCAGGGAAAAATACTAATCCCTGATGAGTGAGAGTGAAATGGTAGGTGAAGTCAGCAGAAATCTTTCTACCCAGTGAGCTGGCGGGGCACGTCTGTAAGCCAGCAAACTGCAGTGCTTTGCAAAATATTATGGATCCAAAAGCACAATGAATTATGTCTACCAGATTCACAAAGCTAGGATTAGAAATAGCTGTAACGTCTGCTGCTGAGGGTACATAGAGCACATTATCTGGTCTATTTTCTGAGTTTCTAAACACATTTTAGATGTGTACTAAGAGCCTGTTATAATATATTTGGTGGCTTTTGTTAAGTGGGTGATACGGTTATCCTTTGGTTGCATTTAATTTTCCAAATGGAACCATACTCAGTTTAAACTTCTTGGCAAAAATAGTTTCCTGTGTTTTTTTCTGTGATCAGAGTTGTTGTTGATTCCTTGTTCAGGAGGCGATTTAATTTCTGCGTGTGTATCTGATAAATAGTGGGAGGCTGTAAATGCTGATGTGTTTGGTCACTGTTGACATAGATAATTGAATTAAGTGTAGAATCAGGCTAGTTTTCTGCCTGTGAGGTATGAAGTGTTCGTGGTGTTGGACACAATTTGCTGTTCAGGATGGATATCTTTTGTCTTCCATTCGGGTAGCTAGATGGGTTACACTTGCTCTTCCTGACGTGCTGTCATCCCTTGTAAGCAAGATTTATTAATTTGGCTCCGTCTTTGTGTTGTGTTGTTCTTGTGCTTCCCTGGTATTCGTGGCTTGGGGCAGTATTCCTCCTCCCAGTCCTCAGCTCGTTTGCCAGAGCCATGAGCTGTCCTGCCCAGGGGCTGGAAGTGCTGGGGCTGGCACAGGAGCTTCTGGTGTGGAGATGGGTTGTGATACATCTGGATCTGTGATCTCCTCCCCTTTCTGTACTTCCCTAAATTAATTGCTCACTCACCACTGTGGGACAGTTCAGACTCATTCTGTTCGTGCTGAATGGATACAGAAGTATCCCCAAGTCACACACAAGGCATCGTGCTGTTGCCTGAGAGTGTTCACTTGTGTCAAATCAAATACTGGGTTTGTGCTCAGGTTTCTTGTATTTTATAATCTCTTCCCTGTCATTACAAGACACACATCTGATGAGAGCTTAGCAACAAAAACATAGTCTAGGCAAACCACATAAAAAGCCAAAGAATGACATTATGGTGTTTGGAAAACCTTAATAAAGAATCTTAATATACTGCCATGTGTGGAGGGAGCTGCTGTTCACCAAAAGATTTATATGGTGAGTGAAAGCAGTGTTAACAGGATGGAATTAAAGACTGAAATATTTCTTTCATACTTTCCCCCTCCTTCCCTTTTCCTGCCACTTTTTTTTCGTGTGTTAGCCCCTGATTTGGCTTCCACATGACATTCTTCTCATTTATGGGTTCTCTCTCTTCTCATTTTTATCTGTCCTCCCCTTTTCCTGACATGCTTTATTGTTTGGTTTTGCCCTCCCTGGATAGACTCATGCATTTTGCAGTGCTTTTCTACTCTGCTCATCTTTTTCTGGTGTTCTTCAGGCTCCAGTGTCACTTTTGCAACTGTTTGCCAAACTTACCGTCTTCCATGCATGTGTTTATCTGTTGCTAACTGTTGTACTCCCTGATTTAGCAAGCTGAGATCTGGAATATTACAGATTTCTGTCAGATGACTTTATTTGTTAACAATTTGTTAATATCATTGTGAGTCATGGGTTAGTCCAGGTCAGCAAACCTGAGTTGTGGGTTCAGCAGCACCTTTTTGGAGATGTTTTTTTGCTGCTGGGGACTCTGGGGAGGAATTAAAAGATACTGGCTTTCTCTTGGGAAAAAAATAAACCCACAAGCTGAAAACCAAAGTAGGATGAACCCTGCTGGTGTGTGTTTTTGAGAATATTCCCAGGGCTGTGCTCAGGGTGAGTCCTGGAGGCAGGAACAGTGCTTATGGCAGGGTGTTCATTGTGGGCGGTGGACTTGCTGCTGCTAAATTTGTAGTGATTGAGTCTGTCCTACTGTTTAAAAAGGGTGGGTGGGATGACTGTTTATCTTTGATTCCGTGTGAAGAATTGGAAGAAAAATAAAACAGCTTCATTTGAACTCTGGAAAGGACAGCTGTGTGTGTAGATGATCCCAGGACAGCTAATGCTTTATGGAGGACTTTGGTGTATTTCTGCCAAAATTTTAAGAGGAGGTGGGTCATAGGGAAGCCTATAAAAGAGAGAAGGCAAGACTGGGTACCTGGGTGCTGCCTGTTCTGCCAGAGCAGGTGAAAATGGCATGCCCTGCACAGGCCTGATTTACAAAGGGAGTCTAATACAGGAGGATTGTTTGTGTGAAGGGGAGGCAGTCACTGCTGCCAGTGTGCATGTAGGGATTTAGGCACTTCGAACAGTTCTGGCCAGGGTGTGAGCAAGCTGGCTGGGAGTTTACTAAGACACTGTCTCCTATTTGCAGCCCCATCTTGGCAGGACTTCTCTGGAAAAATCAAAGATTCTCTTTTCTGGCATAAAACCACAACAAGGAGTGGGAGGGAAGTGCAGCTGTCCTGTCCCTAGGTTCAAACAGCTTGTCTTGCCAACTGCAGAGAAATGCAGCATTCAGAGCATGAGTTTAGGTTTCTGACTGATGGTTGTTAATAGCAAGTCCTTAATTTCGTCCTGTATGATCTCTTGTTTCTATCTGTGTGTGTTTAATTGAGAAATGGCTCTCTCAAAAGCCCTCTGAGAACCTGTTTAAAAGTGATTTAGACTGCAGACACTTGGGCTGCATCGTCTTAGTCTTCATCATATTTGAATTCCATTGTGAAGTCCCAAACAAAAGCATATCAGAAATAATAATAAAAAAGCTACTATGTAAATAATTGAGTGCTTGGCAAATGTGATAGGATTTTACAATTCAAATGCTTTAATCCAGAAGAGCTGGCTGTATACACAGTGCCAGTAGGAGCGGGTGGTCATAGAAAGATGCCTATTTCCAGCAAGTATGTGGAACCATTAGCTAGAGCTGATGACAAATGGAAAAAGCCAAACACATTTAACTAAGAAATTGAGAGCTATTTTACTTTGCTGGTGAAGGTATTTACCTCTGGGCAAGTGACTTCCACCTTAGCTTAAATGACTTTTTCCTTTTTGAGATTCATGCTCGTCATGCAGTAATAGCAGTCCTTGTTGAATGGCCTGACTGTCGGTACTGAGCGCTCTTGCTATAAACTGAATGGAGCCAGTGGTTTCCCATTAATTTTCCAGGTGACAGTGCCTGGATAAATGGTGCTCATCTCTTCTCTTTCCCCCTTCAGTCACTGGTTCCTGCTACACACAGCTATTTCAGTTATGCTGGCACTACAGGTTTTTGGGAGCTGTGCTGTAGACAGCAAAGGCTGGGGAATGGGACAGACAGTCCTTCTTGGGCGATGGTGGTTTCCTCAGTTGACTGAGAAATGACCACAGTGCTCTGGTTTGCATTGGCCTTACTTGAAGTACTGCTTGAGAGCTGAGAAGGGGCTTCACCCTTGCTCACTGGTGGGAGAAGAGGGAAATCCTTAGGCCAAAAGATGAACAGGCATCCTTAGCCCCTTCTGTGGCTTACAAAAATCTCTTTATTTCATTTAAGCGTAGTTTGCTGAGGGCAGGCTGGGGGGGAGGGGATGGGGAATTCCTTCACAAGCTTTAAATAATTTATTCTTAGCCTGAAAAATCTTCAGAGCGTTGTAGCAGACAGGTAGGAGCAGTTGTGTGCATGCACGTGAGTACCTCTCCATTATCAGGTTTATGAGTAAATAGGAACGTGTTTCTTAAAAATAATTAAGTCCAACCTGTTAAGGAGCAAAATTTTACCATGTAAGTGTTTCTTGCACAATTCACACTTGCTGTCTTAAATGTGTGTGTCTTGTCAGTCTTCATCATTGGCACTGGTTAAATCCTTCTCTCTGAAGGGTTCTCCATCAGCTTTCCATTATACCTCTAGGCACTTGACTCGTAATCACATCACTCCTTGACCTTCTTCCGAGGTTAATAACTCGGACCTAGGTGTGAAGGAGAGACCTCTGATCCTGTTCTCTGGCTGTTCTGTTAGCTGTGCTCTGAGCCCACTGCAGTGCATCCACATCCTTCCACAGCTGTGGATACAAGAACTGAACAGGTTCTTACTCAGCATTTTCCCTCATATCCAAGTGCTTACTTTCATCTTTTGTTTTTCCTTTTTTTTTTGTTTGTCTTTCCATACTGTTTATTGCTAGTTTAGCATGAGCTTAGCACAGGCACTTGCTCTCTTACCACTGTGTGAGGGCTGGCCATGTACAAGTAGGGGTTATGAAGTCAGTCTTAGGGAATAAACAGAAAATGTGTGAAGTAAACAGACTACTGGACAAAAAGCCATTGGTGAACTCTCTTGTGTAGTTGAAACAGCATAGTAACTGCATCACACTTGGGAAAATTGTCTTTCTCCTGGAATCTCCTCCATTTGGAAGATTTACAGCAGTCGGAGCGGCCTGTGGCTTGTTGATTTGTTTGTGTCTTCGGTGTTCCAATGGACTTGTAGCTATCCAGAGACCTCCTGCACAGTTCCTTTCCTGCTGTCCCTTTTGTGCTCTCTGGGGTTGCACAGCAGTGGGAGCTGGGCTGTGTTCGAGGCTGTTCACACGTTCCTGCTGTGCTTTGTTCAGACCGTGGCTTTTGGTGTGGGGCTGGAATGGGGTGAGATGCAGAGGGAAGAAGTGGTGTGTGATTTAACAGGGATAATCTCTTGGGGAGCTGTTTGGGCTGATACAGTCCTGCTGCCTCACTGCCAGGCAGACCTGCTCTGGGGCTTAATAGTGAGAGACACTGGCAGGCACAGTCCTTGTGAGATGGGTGATTGGATTTATTGTCATTTGCTTTGTATTCCCTAGAATGAGAAATAATTTATTTTAAGGAACAGCTTTCTTGGAATGCCGGCTTAAAAAATCATCAGTGGTCTGTTTGTTCTGTTTCCCTCAGGATTAAAAGCTTTTTTGTTGTTGTTTTTTGAGGTTTTTTGCTTTTTGTGGTGAGTGTTTTTCCACAAAAAGCATTTTTGTTGTGTAGTTCAGATCTACCGGCAAGATTGTGGGTGGGTGAGGAGATGAGTTAAATTTAACGCTGATCTGATATGGCTCCTAGGACACTCAAATAATGCTCCAGCCTTGGTCGTAATTCAAAGAATGCAGAGATGGTTTACATCTGCCTTGAAGTTAAAAGCAATTCTCTAAGGTAGTTTTGTACAGTGCAAGTAGGCGTGTGTGTGTTAGCCTAGAACTGGCTGGGTCTGGCAGGCTTTGGTTTAACTCACTAATGATCTGTGAAGGTGGCTGGGGTAGAGTCTGGGACACACAGACTGCATAAAGGAACTTTCTGCTCTCACCTGCCAAACTGACGGTTGTTTTCTTTGTTTTAGATGAAGGACCTAGCTTGTACTTCTGAGTCCCATGTGCATGTAAGTGTGTGGACTTGCTGTCTAGTAATACATGCATCCATGTAATTTGTGGTCCGAACTCTGTGGGGCCTAGGAGAAATGAAATCTGAATGCCTGTCTTGCAGAAAGGAATGCAAAATTAGTAATCCTGCACCACCCTTAATGCCAGCATTGTAGAGGCAGCAGGTGGAGATGAAGGAAAAAACTTGCTGGAAAATTATAATCTGTGATGTAACCTCATCCCAGTGAAAATCTCCCTAATTTAGCCTTGGTTGGTTCATCTGAAAGGCTCCAGACAGGAAGCAAGTCAGATCTGTTTTGGGTTTGGTCAAAGATTAGGCACATAGATTCACATTGTATTTGTCTTTGGCAGGTAACTTGGCAAATTGCGGTGAACTCTCTGTACAGATCTTGGTGAGAAACAGTCATTTCCTGCTCAGTTTCCTACTGGGCAGACTGTCCAGATAAACACTGGCCATTGCTGTCAACAGTTAAGGGAAAGAGAGCTGTGTGTGCCAGGTGCTCTTTCTTTTTTTGGGGGTTGTTTTTTTTTTTTGTCCTGTATCATTTTTATATTACAAATAATGGCTTATGCTTCTATTTTACTACTTGATCTTGCTGAACTACTGGGAGAAAAAGGGCTTGTGAGTAAGGGATTGAGTGATGACTTGTGATATCCTTGTCCTGTTCTGGGTTCTACACAGAGTACTTACACTGGGACTTTGAGGCCTGGATTCATCCTCCAGCTTTAATGCTGTCTTGAAGCACTTGATATAATTTCCCTGCAGAATCGATGGCAAAAGCTGGATATGTCCAAGGAAGTCATTTAGTCTGTGCAAGATCTGTTCTCTGAGGCTCCTACTCTTCTTTTTGACTAAAGGGAAAGAATTAAGTTATCCTGCATTTTAGATACCTTCCTAAGCTGCCTAAAGTTAGATGGTGTGAATTGAACCTATTACTCATCCATTTCCCCATCTGGAAGTTACATGTCCTCAGTCTTCCTTCCCAGGAGCTGCTGAGGTGAGCAGGCAGCTCTGTCACATTGCAGCACCGTTGCCCTTTGCAGTGCAGAAGCTGCTCCTGATGGTTTTGTTCAGAAAATCAGTGGGCATGTGTGGCTTCCTGAGCATTACCTTAATGTAGTGACACTGATTAACATGTAAGTTTTAAGTATATATCATCACATCTGTTGAAGTTGACTGAGATGTAATGTCTTGACGTCCTTGGTTAACACCCAGTCAATCTGAAAAGCAGGGCAAGGCAATAGAGAGCCGTGAGAGACACCTTGTCAGAGTGACAAATTGCCCTTTCTGATTCAAAGGACCAGTTTGCGTGGCAGAGCTAAACAGCTCCTGGAGAAAGGAGAGGAGAGCATGGGAAAAATACCCTATTTGTTTAGGCCTTCCCATGTATTTTTTGTTTGTTGCTCAGAGTTGAAGCTCTTTGTTTTCCTCCATCTGAAACAACTTAACAGCAGGTTGAGAGGAGCAAAGCCCCTGGGATTCTGCCTCTCCCACTTCTCGTTCTTATAAACTGTTTACAATCTCCTTCAGTTTCCTAGCTTTGTATGGAAAAGTTCAGTGGGTCAGCATTCCCTTTAGCTTCATCCATCATTCCAGTCAATTAGAAATAGTTGAGGGCCAATTGCCCGGTCTTCCATTAACTGAGACACTTCAGATTGTTTAAAATAGCATAAAAGCCCTCTTTGTTGACCGTTGGGCAGGCACTGGATTTCCCCGTTGATGGGCAGCTACCGCGTGGCTGAACAGAACCCCAGTGTGCCTTGCTGTACTTGAGGGATGAATATTGCTACTCCAGGCCTTGTCTGGGGTTTGATTCCTTCTCCTTCACCTCCGCCTCTTGCTCTCCCTGAAAGGTGTGGTGCCTTTAAAGGGTGAATTACCATGCCTGCGTCCAAAAAAAAAGCCCCTCTTTGTGGCTTTTCAGAACTTCTGTAGTTGAGGGTTTTTTGCAGTTGCTGAAATGTTCCTTTTAACCTTGGTGCTTTAAAAGCTCTTGGCATTATTTGTTCGGGCTTGTCGTGTGTGTTTCTAAAGGACAAAGGAAGTGTGTAAGTGTTCAGGAAACAGTTGGTGCATTGTGGTGTGGGGCTGAGTTCATTCTGGTACCCTGTGCCAGGACAGCCTGCTTTCATTTGGGGCTAATGTTTCCCTTCTGTTCTGAACTGACCAGCCTTAGGGGTAGAGTTTGTGTCAGAGCTCTAACAGAGCATGAAGCTTTCTCATAGGGTAATGTGTTTGGGTTCATACTGAAGTGTACTGAGTCCATTGTATACATATACATAAATACAGATTTATATATATGAACCCTACATTTTATTTCACATAACAAAACAGAAAACCTTTTAGGTTTACTAAATGGAGGTTAGTTTATCTGCAGCAAAGTAGATATTTATGTATTCCCATATTTAAGTCATTGTCTGTCTTGCGGACACTCGTTCCAGCATCGTGTGCTGCCTGGCTTTCAGTACAGGCTGGTCCATGCCTGTTTTGTTGTTCTAGAGCCCTTTTGCTTGAATGTGCCATGATTTGATCCCAGCTTTGGGGCAACGTTTCCCCGATCATGAAGAATTTGGGTAGATCTCGCTGCATACCTGTGCTTGGTGCTGAAGACCTGGACCTTGCTGTGTTTTTTGAGTTGGGTTAAACAGCCTGTGTCACTCCTTGAACTTAAGGTCTCCATGTGCTTGCAGAAGGTGCCCTGCCTTGGCAGTAGTGCGAGCACTGCGGTGTGTGAGGGCTCCCCTGTTTCTGAAGAACAAACTGGAAAGAGTGGGACAGTACTGCTGCCCCTCAGGTGACACTGGCTCAGTGATGGGCATGAGCTGCTCAGCTTGGAGTCCATCTTTTGCTCTGCTGAGGTGCACAGAGGCTCTCAGGACAAGTGAGGGCAGAGAGCACAGCAGGCATCTTGAGGCTGTGGTGAAAGAATGGTACTCTGACAAGGCAGGAGGATGTGATAACCAGATTTGAGAGTCTTCAGCGGCTGGGGAGTTGGACTTTAGAAAAAGTCTACCACAAATACACGAAGTTCAACAAATTCCTCCAGTGATTTCCTTCCTCTCTGATGTCCCAGTCTGATGCAGATCTCAGGACAGACTTTTTTCAGCTGCTGTGTTCCTGCAGACTTGCCTTTTGTGTCTTTCTCCACGTGCCTTCAGTGAATAAAAGCTTGAGGACATGACTGAGCTAGAAGTGCACACCTGAGTGGGAAGGAGACCACTGGGGCAGAACATCAGCCTGAGACTTGGCTGTGACAAAGCCAGTCTTTGCTTGCTTTACACTTAGAAATAATCTCATGCTTTGCACAGATTGAAGCTATAGTAAGTGATTTAAAGAGTAGTAGAGGAGAGAGAATCCACATTTAATTCAATTATCATTGTTGTCCGATGCCATTAATTATGCCCAGACTTGTAATGTGTTTCACAGGAGCTGATACACTTGAGCTCTGTCTGTGCTGGGGTTGACTGAGGACAAGTGTGTCCACTGATGTAGAATCCAGCCTTTGTGCTTTGCAAAAACCTTCAAATTTGGTATCTGACAGTAGCCTGGAGTAAGGAGTAGCTGGAATAGCCTGCACTGAAATCTTCTGAACAAAGGGGAGCTTGGGGAGAATGCAGATTCGATGTACATGATTTCAGTGTTCTTGAAGAGGGGCTGTTTTAGTGGAAATAATAATCTCCTGCAATTTTATATTATTTCCAGACTGTTTAAAATTGTTCCATAGGCAGAGAATAAAGAACTTTGTTTACTGTCTTAAAGTAAGATGTCTGATCCTCCTGGGGGAGGTTATTCTTTTATTAAAACAGATATAAAATAGCTACTTTGATGGAAATACAACGCTAAGAATTGAAATGGTGATGATTACAGAAGCTGTAGTATTCTAATGCAAAATAAGCCCTAGGAGATATGTGCCCTAAATGATAAATCACTTTTCTTTAACAAAACAAGAACTACTGTTATTTTATGTGTCTTGGTTATTTTACAAGGTCTTCAGCTGTTTCATCTGTGCTTAACTTTTACAGGCTGGAGGTAAATTGATTGTTGCTTTGTGTTTTAAATAGCGTGGCTTTTTTAAAGCACACTGGAGATGCAAGTACAAATCAACAGGGTAGGATTCATTTGGTCTCAAGCAAAAGTAAAAAGAAGAGTCATGACTGCTGACACCACATGCAATAACTGTACTGGAATCTGTTCTCATAATTTGGTAATGTTTTGTAATCTCATTGCTTTTGCTTTGAAAGGCCCCAGTAAGGTAAATCAGTGTGTGTTGTTCTGAACTGGAATTAACCTCCCTCTAGCAGGCAGGGAACTACTGGTAGCATTATTCATTAGGGGTGTCATGTTCCAGCCCTATCCAGCGACTTGTGGTTTACTCTGGATAATTAGGCTTACCTGGCAGATGTTTGGAATCTGAGATGCTGAGGTGTATTTAGCAAAAAAAGAGCGTTCTATATACTGGCTTCGAAGCTGAGCAAGTAGTTGAAAGGGGTAATGTGTCCCAGTTTCTGCAATTTGTGATGAACTAAAATCCTTAATGATGGAGTCTAAAAACAGATAACAAAGCCTTTGCATCTTTTCTACATTAATGTTAGCTTGTGACAGCTCCAGGCTAGCGATGTAGAGAAAGTACTGGGTTTGGAGATCAAAGAAGCACCTGGTTCAGGTAATTCAGGGGTAAGCTGGGTGACAGGCTTGGCTCACTGCATTCCTCAGTGGATCCCATAGTAAGAAGGAAGACACAGTAGATGCAGTCTGGTACCTGTCTGTGTTGAGATATCTGCCTTGAACTTTGCAAGCTCTTAGGCTTTCTGATGCTTAGGACAGTCTCTTGCTAACAATAGTTTTCTCTTCTAGGAATGCATATCTGTACCATATCTGCCTGAATCTTCATTTTAGAAACAGCCAGAGGATAAAACCCAGTGCAATGCTCATTTAAAGTCAATATGCTTTAGCTTGCAATTTGCTCATGTTTAAGTGCCCAGCTTTTAAGGTTTCCTTTGCCCACAGGCAGTCTGAATACAAAGGCAGACTCTACATTTTTTTAAATAAAGAAAAAGTATTGCAAAAGCTCAAAGAACAAAACAGTTCTTTCCACCTTCCATCTCCTCAGGTTTATTATCAGGAAACAGAGGCTGCCTCTGTAAAGTCTAGAGGGGAACAAAGATGCCAATACCTCAAGTGCATCTGGAAATGAAGGTGGTGGATGAGCTGTGTGTGTATGTACATGTGTGAGAGGAGTGAGAAGGTCCCTCCTTGAAGCAGTTTTGGCATTCCATGGTGAGGTTTACAGGGATATAAGGTGTTGTGCAAAATCCCTCTACATGTAAGTGGTTTCTTTGTTCTTGGTGAGGTTTGATTGAGTGAAGATGAATAGAAGTTCTGAGTCTCTGCTGTATTGCAGTATTGTGTAAATTATTCTCTTTGGAGGAAAGCTTTGCTGTGGGATGTGAGAAAGGGACTTGCAGTTATAACACAGTTTGTTACGAAAAAATGTGAAGAGAATAATGTATTTATTGCAGGAGCAAGTTCCCCTGCAGGAGTCATGCGCAGAAGACATGATGTGACATCTGAACTCTACCATAAAGAATTCAGCATGTATCATAAGTTATTTGCCATTAATGATTTGAGTACTGCAGACTGGAAGGAGTGATTTTCTTTAGGATTTCAGAGGCCTTATTCTCGGTGATTGATTCTGTAACCTGAGTTATTCTGTGGTTTCAATAGAAATGGAAGTAGTGCCTGCTTGTCTCACTTCTGGTGCCTTACCTTTGAAGGCTGTCCACGTTGCATTTTGACTGAGGTGATTGCCAGAGGTTTATTGTCATGATCTTGTTTAATATTGATGCTTACCTGAAAATGGGAGCAGCTTTCTTACTGAAGTCTGAGTTCCAGAAGGTCAGAATACAGCTGTAAATAAATGAAAACTGAGCAGGGACATCTCAGCTTGTTTAAAGGGAAATTAACAGATCATGCAAGAATTAAATGTGGACCTTAATGAGACCTCAGCAGCCAAAGGTCACTGGAGGCCTGCACAAAACATGGCACAGCAAAAGGGGAAATTCAAAGGCTATAGCTGGGTTGAAATGCAATTTTTCTAAATAAAAGGATGCAAAATGTAGTGTTGTAGTTCCGTGGTGATGAAGCTGTTGACACGTGGAGAATGTTTAAACATTTATGCAATTAGGCTGAGCACCTCTATTGCAACAGTTTAATCCCAACCCTTTTTATTTTCCTACAGTGTGAAGAGATAGAGTGGATTTGTCCGGAGAGTTTGTTTTAGGCAAAGTGTGTTCAATTTGCAGTTTTGGGCTCTATGTCGTTCTTCTTGGATTTTTTTTGTTTTTGTTTTTAAAATATGTGTGTAAAAATGTGTGTGTGTGTATATAGTCCTTAATAAAGGATATTCTTTGAGTGTCTGACAGGATGTGCCAGCAGAAGCCCTGCTTTGGCTTTAAAGCCTGTGTAGCCAGATACCTTCAGGGCTCCTAATGAAATGATCAGTCTGTCATTGCATTTTACGTGCCTGAGGATTCATAATGCTGGGCAAAAGGCCGAGTCCTCAGCGCGTAATCTGGTTCTTTATTGGCCTCTTGCTGGGAAACTTCTGAAAGACATTCATCTATCAAAGGGAGCTTCTCTGATTTCTGTGCTGAAACACACAATTGCATAAGAAAAAGGTTCAGACGCTGGTGCTGGCGAGCAGCAGAGCGTTCTCTTTGGGCAGTATCCCTGCAAGAACCCGCCTTTGATCTCCCTTCTTTCTGTTTAGTTTTATTATGTTGTCTATCTGTTATAAATTTTAAATAAGCTTGTAGCCAGTTAGACTGTATGGACTTAGTGAAGATGTGAGAAGGGAAGCATTTCACTGGCTTAATCTCTAGCCATGCATTTTTTGTTAAATTATCGTTGCTTCGGACAGTTTGAGAAAGGTATCTGTTCAATTGTAGGTGCTGACGTTTTACAGCCTTCTCTAGTCTCCAGCTTAGTGTCCTTTATCAGATGAAAAGAAACTTTCAGTGGTGTGTAAGATTAACTGCTCTGAAAACCAGTGGGCCTGTTCACTGCAGAACTCAAAGAATGTTTTTGCAGACAAAAATTCCACTCCTCCTATGCTGGGCATTGAAGAGAAAGCTTAAAGCAGATTTAAATATAAGATAGTAGTCTGTTAGTCTGTTGCCTGTTAATAAGAAGTACTTGATAGATGCTTCACATGATTTCTGTTTGCTGCACTGAGCCCAGTCATACCAGCACAGTTGCAGCAAGCTTGTCTGAGGTAGGAAATACTCCTTTCTCTGAATCTCTGCTTGCAAATTGTTGGGTAAAATGTGTTTTTTAAATGGGTGAAGCTAAGTCAGTAGAAGGGTGACACCATGATGGTAGAAGTTAAAAGTTCAATTTCTTTTTTTTTTTTTTTACCTGCTTCTTTAGGAGCAAAGCCCCAGTAACCAGACTTCAATAGCAATGATGCAAGAACCTCAAGAAATGGTGGAAGAGACAGTTACTGTGGAGGAAGACCCAGGCACTCCCACTTCGCACGTGTCTATTGTCACTTCTGAAGATGGAACCACAAGGAGAACTGAAACCAAGGTGAGAGGTTAATAACCACTGAGAAAAATGGCAAAGTGCCATCTAATCATGGAATAGAAACAGCAGGGAGTAGCCTGAGTGATGACAATCATGCTGTTGTGTTCCTCAGTGATTTTGAACATTGTGTTTGCCAGCAGAGCTGAGTTCGGGGCTTTTTCAGTTCCACCTCTGTGTCTAGATTGCTCCCTATCAGCTGTGCTGATAGAGCTGTTCATGGAGCCTTAAACAGAGCAGTAGAAATTAGCCAGGTTAACCAAACAAAAACACTAGAACCCTTTCTCAGGCTACTTATTCTTGTAACATTAACTTTATTCTGCTGAAGCAGTTCACAGCATTGCCCTGCAAACACATACAGTGATACGAAAATTGATGAGTTGGTAGGGTTTGGCTGAGGAGAATATGCTTGGAAATATGTCTTTAATTAGTGACAATCTGCAATAACATTATGTCATTATGCATTTGTCCTTTAGAACAAGAAACAGCCTGTGTAAATAACACCATAGCATTTGAAATCTGCAGCAATCTTGTGAATGGCATCTTACTCCTAATGCATGGTGAAAGCTGGGTGTGCTCCCAAGTGACCTGTACCTCAGGTTTGGCTGGATTACAGGTGTTGCAAATGTTCTAATTTTCCTGATAACTTTTTGTTCCTTGTGTGAGGTAATTTTGCAATCTGTTGAGCAGGTGCTGTGTGTTCACGGCTGCCTTGCATGCTTTCAGTACCACTGGAACGTTACAAAAATTGAGGGTGATTCCCTTTTTAAAAATTTCTAAAAAGGGAGGGAATTGTTCAACTGCTTTCTGTGTTAAAAGGAGTTGAACAGAGGTCACTGTGTAAATCAGTGTTTATTTTTACTGGTGTTCCAGAATTGCAGTCCTCTAAGATATCTATTCAGGACATCAGAGCTTCAGGTTGAAGTAAATGAATGTTGATTTCCTGAGGTCAGTGGGCCTGTACACATCATAATAAACTGAGTATCTGGTTTAATATTTGTTGCAGTTAGTTAGAAGGTAAATATAACTGGCCTGTTTTCTCATTCTTGGAAGGAGATGAAGGTCTTTAAATAAAAATAAAACAGATGAACAAACCTGCCCCCCCATTTTTATTAACTCTTCAAATAATCTAATGTATTTAGTTTGTGACTTACAGGAAAGAAATTCCGTTTTCTTTCTATGGACAGCAACAACAACTGTTATTTGCAGGAAGGAAGTGATAAAATTACAGTGGGGACGGACACCTTTTTATATGTACTAATAGTAGTGCATAGTTTAAGGAGGCTGTAAGTGCAGCTATGCAAGGGCATAAGATTATAGCTATGACTGTAAAAATAGAGGTGAGGCCATGCAGTGGTCCCTAGATAACGGGACCACATGGAGTGAAGTAGTTTGTCTGAAATAGTCGTGCCTCTGATAAAAGCTGCGTGTTTGTCAGGGCCTCAGAGGTGCGATTTTCTCCTCTGTGTCAGGAGCCTCCTGTTTTTCCATCTTCCCACAGAAAAGGACAGTGGCAGCTTCAAAACAGGCATTGTAGATGCATATGGGAAAGGAAATTTGAAAAAACAGCAACCCTGGAGCTACTGTTCCATTTCAAAGAGCACGTCTTTCTTCTGTTACTGTAGGTCATTGCAGGCACTGAAGTGTGTCCAGAATGGGGGTAGGATGCGTAGCTGTCTTACTCTCCATTTGTGTTGTTTCAAATAATGCCACTGACTTCAGCTTATGTGCTATCCAGAGCTGTTTCCTAGTAATTCATCGCTATAAAAAGTCCAACAAAAAAATATTAAAAACCCAGTTGTTGAGAAAAGTGATTCTGAAATGTCAGAATACAGCCTGGCTTAGCTGTGACTGTCAGAAAAGGTGCTGAGACTTTGCTGGGGTTGTTGTTGCCTCTGAAATGGTTTTGTTTTGACTTCTCCTTGCTGTAATAAAATGGGATAGATTTAACAGCACTTAGATACTAATCTGAGGTCAGATTTTACAAGTTTTTTACATCACTTTGGTCTTCAACTTGCATTTTGTTTTGGTAGGGATTGTGAAAATGAAAACTGTGTCACCGGGATTTAGTAGCATCAGTTAATTGCCCTGGAGTTAACTGTCATTGATACTATCATTTCTAATAGGTATCATAGTGCTTTTGTAGCTTATGCTATTATGTGTGAGAGCCTTACAGAGAAAATGAAGTTTTCTGGTGCCTCCGTGCAGTGGCTGAATTCTGACCTTGCTGCTCAGAGGAGTGTGGTGAAGAAATCTCCCTGGCATGGGAAACACATGGGTGCTGGGCATCCACTTGGAGGAGTAGGCGGTGTTGAGCTCAAAACCTGCAGTTTTGTGTCTCTGCTTGTTCCCTCACAGATTTAAAGAAATTAAAAATACAAATAACAGCCCTCCTCCCCCCCCAACAAAAACCCCACACCAAAACCCCCACATTGAATCTGGCCGTGCATTCAGTGTGCAGGTGGTGCTTGTCCTTGTAAAGGAGCACCATGTCCTGTGGTGGGAATCCTCATGTCTCTTTTCAGTAAGATCCAGTGTGTAAAGTTGAGATGGTCACACTGTGCTCAGGGGGGGTAGGTTTGTGCTCAGCTTTTCTTTCTACTCTAAGCAATAGCCTTTCATGCTTGGCATTGCTGTGCTTGCTCCAGGCTCCTTTAAGGAAGGGTTTAGAACCTGTTTTTGTTATGTCTGTAACTAAAAGGCTCTACTGGACAGTGTCAGTCCCAATCTCCAGCATATCTGTCTTGCAAAGAGAGTGGCAGCACAAGATACTTCCTCTGACAGAGTAAATAAGGCAGGTCATGTCTTTTTAAGAGCCAGAGAGACCAGAGATATTTTCCAAATGTGTTCTTTCTTTGCTGGATAGCTTATGTGGGGAGTAGTCAACCTAATGCCATTTTTGGATTCTTAAAAGGAAATTGTCACTTATTTTTGCTAAATTGTGAGAATTTCTAGCTTGCTGGGGAGCAATGCCTCTGAAATTCTTCCTCTTGAAATGCAGCACAGCAAAAATGCTGTAAGCATGAATGCTCCTGGATGCTGCTGTTCCTTTATTCTGTCTGCCTTCCTCTGTTGTTTCAAACCCGTAATTTATAGAGGTTTTTCTTTTCAATAGTGTATTAAGTAAACAACCTTAATCTAGATGCATTGACAGTTCTGCTTTGCTTTTCCCCTCGTCTTTGAAAACGCCTGTAGCAGTGAAGCAGGAAGAAGGCGTAATAGAATTTAATATTTGACATATTTTAAATAGAGAACATCTGCCTTTTCAAAATGAGATATCTCTGAGTAATTTTCCCCTACCTGTTATTCTTTTAGTGTTATACTGAGTCCCTACATAACATTCATTGCACAAAAGATGTAGCAGATAACACTTCATTTCAACTTTATAATATCTCTGGAAGCCAAATACCTATCAAGCTAAAACAGTGAAAGTCACCTTGGGGAGAGACTTCCACTTCTTGCTGCTGGCTGGAGCACTGTCAGGTGTTGAAGGGAGCCTGTTGTAAGTGGCTCAAGAGAACTCAGTAAAGCAAATTAGATGTGTGTGTGCTTATTTCTATGTTGGCACTTTTTTCTTTTTTCAGTCACCTTTTATTTTTATCTTCGAAATGCCAAAAGATTGGAGAGATTTAGGTCACTGTTACTCATTGAAATTGGTATTTTATCATAGCATACTGTGAAATCAATCTGTATACAAAGTTGTTTAATTTGTAGTCCATCCATTTTCCTTGAGCTTTCCAATACTCAGCAAGTCCAGATCTTTCCCAACAGAGATTAATTGCTGTTCCCACTTCCCACCTGTGATGAGAAAGTGTGACCAAAACCCTGGGTTGTGCTGGTGCCAGGTACCTCAAGAGGCAGTTCTTCGAAACTTTGCAGGAAATTCAAAGGAATTAGGTAATAGAACAGGAAAGGATTTCAGCTGAAGTTGGGGGCCCTTTCAAAATTTGAAATATTAGGCTTAAAATTGAAGGGGAGAAATTTCAGCTGTTGTTTTGAAAACCTACAAGGTGAGTTCTTCCACAGCATTTAACAGAAAGGTAATAGCTTCAACCTGCATGGGCTGATAAAGTTCTACAGTCCGTAGATCAAAAATGAGCTCACAGAAATGTCAGGATGCTTAGACCCTCCTGCATTCCTTCTCATGTGATTCTTGGTTTATGACAGCTTCAACAAAATTGTTAGCCCTGTCACCTTTCATAATGAACTTCATTTATTAAAAAAAAAAAAAGGCAAACCAAAACCAACCTCAAAAACAAAACGGAAGACAAAATTACAGATGCTGGTTAAGATGACTGCATTTGACCATGATAGCCCAGTTCCACAGAAATCTTTGTAATGTCTTCACTCCTCTGTGATTGAGGCTTGTGAGGCACCTACTTGTACCATATGCACATGCATCCAGTAAATCCAGTTGTTGGGTAGTTTCATGTTTGTTCTCCCATCCTTCTAGATAAGTAGGAGGATGAGGGACAGAAAAATACAGAAACTGCTTCCAATGTGTGAATATTTCCTTTATGTTCCATTGGCAAATGTATTTCCAGAAACAGAATTAGTGGAACCATTATCACGGGGTCTGTAAGGGAATTATTTACTAAAATAATTGTTATCTGGGGGAGGAGGTGAACAATGGTAAGGTCAATAAACATGAAGTATACTTAGATTTTTGGGGTGTGGAGAGCAGCAATGAAAGCACTGACAAAGTATCATAGGATTTTGGCTGCAGAGAGCCTGAACTAGTAGGTGTATTGTATTTTTTATACTGTAGCTGAAATCTTAGTATTTGTACAGGGATTAAAGAATTACAAATATGTTGTAAGCATACTCAGCCTGTTCATAGGGAAATACTCTGAAGCTTTCCTCTGGTACTCTGAGATTGGGGGATTGAAACAAGTGAGCATCTTTGATTTTTCGTCGGGCAGAAAAAACCTTTTTACACAGGTTTTCTTCAGGGATGGAGAGTAAACAGAGGAAGTCAAATTACACTCAAAGTAACTTGTAACTCTAAATTTTTTATTAGAGCATATCTGTAGTAAGGAATTGATGCTAATAAGCCTTTTTAAAGATAGGGTGCATCTGAAGGATCAGGTGTCTCTCAGATAAGGCAGTCTGCTGGGACTCCCGTTTGGAATAGCTTCATTGTCTTTGGCTAATGCATCAGTATTAAGGAAACCACAAAAATTTTGGCAGAGAAGATTACCGTGCTGTCAGCTGCTCAAGATTGCCTGTGTTCTTTTAAGAAATAAAAATGAAACATTCCCTTGAGCAGGATTTCCTGAAATAAAGGTGTTTGGTTTGTCGGTTGGGTTTCTTCTTTTGCTTGGAAACCTTACATTAAATGGACCTTCATCTGTGTGCTGGCTAATTGCTTCCAAAAAGCTTCCCTTTATTGTCCTGTCAGCAGCAAAATCTATTTGTCACATGATAAATCTTCTATCTCAATGCCTGTGCCTGACAAATGAGGCATGAGTGCAAATACTCCCTCTCTCTCAAAATACAAGATGACTCTGATTGCCCCAGTATAACACCTTTAACATTACTGAATGCTTTTATACTATGAGAAATGTGTACTTCAGTGCTTGAGTGAAATGTTCCTTTTTATGTGTCTGACAAGGGGGTTTTGATTGTCCTGATACTTTGCATTTGCTGTTGGGTGCAGCGTTCAGAAAATAATAAGAGGTGAAGCTGTGCTAATGTTGTAAACTTGTTCTTACATGTGCTGCCTGACACTGAGTGTGGCTTTTTGATGAGCCACAGCCATTGAAAGCCTGTCTGTGCTAGTCTAAAAGACAGGAAAATACAGCAAATTAGGTATAAATTGCAAATGAATCCCTTGCATTCTGTGTGGTAATTTAAACTAAAAACCCAAATCTCTGTTAATACTCTGTAGAGTGCCAGAGCATGGTGAAAAACTCACTGAGTGTAACTGGTAGGTCACACATTGTCTAGGAGCTGATTTCCAGTGATCTGAAATTTTGCTTTGTGGCTTTAGTGTACATGTAGCAACTGTTGGAGACAGTTGTCCTGGCTGTAATGTTTCTGTTCACCAATACCATGGAGCAAAGTCTTCCATGAAGATGGACCTGATCCTGCAGGTCAAAGCTTATTCCTTCTTTTGTGCTGTTCTGCAGCCAGATGAGGTGTATTAGGTACTTCCTATTGTTTGATCTTAACAGCTTTCAGAAGAATGGCACGTGACAAACTGCAGGCATGGCAGCTCGTGTCTGAAAAGCAAGGCTTGGACTTAGATTTGTTGTACAGTGCTGAAAGAAAGAGCTGTGTGAGGTTATGCGAGGGCACTTCTTGGCATTTAGAAAGCTCCTTCGTTGTTCCTTTCCGAGCAAAAGTATCCATTTCTGATTCAGCAAATTGCTGACATCCTACCTTAATTCCTGTTATTCCCATTACTGGTTCCCAAATTCAAGAACAGAAAGGCCCAGCACTTTGCATCCAGTTTTGTCGTGGCTTTGCAAAACTCACATGTTTCAGGCCTGAGAAATGCAGCTTTTTCTACTCTTAGAAGATCATTTATGAATGTGCCACTTTGAATAAAAGTATTGTTTCAGACTTCAGCAGGAGAACACTGAGCTGTGTTGCTTTGTGTGTATCCACTTCACAAAGAGCTACTGTAACCTCGGCCAGCTCTTTTTCTGCCCTCACTGCTGAGTTTATAAATGCTGTGACAGTGGTCACGCTGACAACTGAGCGGAAAGGAGAAGTATTGTGCACAGGTAACAAGCAAAAACCCCTGTTGGATTGTATGTCATGAAATAAACATTGCGTTTCTAGTTTCCTTTCTTCCAGTTATTAAAATGTGTGCTTTGAAAAAGGGAGAAAAGATTGAGGCATGGAAGATGGCATCTTTCCTGATGTTTACTTGCTGAGGAAATCCCTTTGTATTGAAGAGGAAAATTCTTTCAGCTCAGGCTCAAATCAGATACCAAGGTCATGTTGGTACCTGGCTATGCTGTGTTCAGCTTGTTGCTGTTAATTGCACTGCTGGTGGAGCGGCGTCTGTGCTTCTTTCAGTCTTGTAGGATTTCATTACTTCATTATGTTGAAGTATCATTTGCTCACAGATGTGTCTAGGAAAAGAAATGCTGTTTGGGTGAATCTTTTTTCTGTTTGAGGTTTCTGTGTGAAAACATGTGGTTAGAGGACATGTCTGGAGCCGCTTCAAGAGATGTACTCTAATTATTTTGTTTCGTAGCAGCTTGGCTAATCTGTTGCCAATCTAAATGTTTAAATTGAAGGCTGTAGGTCAAAATACTTACTTGGACATCAGAGCCACTGAGCAATCCAGGGATACGTGTTGTGGTTAACATTTCCCTTGAATGTAGCATTTCATTCTGAGACTTAGACAAAGGAAAGTGTCATTTGCTGATGCTTATTTATGTCTGTAGTACCTTAGAAACCCCAAATACCTTTTACCAGTTTCATTTTTTGTTCTTCCCCTGGTGTGTGTAATGCTGTCAGGTTGGTTCTCCCTCTCATCTTTGTGGATGTGCTGTTTTGTTGCTTGGTTGGGCTGAAAAGTCAGCCCTTACTAGAGATAGGGAACTTTTTATAGGTTAAAGTAATTTTATTAGGGTTAGGGCTACCAAGGATAGATTGGCATCTGCTGGGCTTTTTCTTCTTCCCAAAAGAGCTTTTGCTGGTCACTCTGGAAGACAGTACAGAAGTTGATGGAGCCCAGATACCAACCCAAACAGAAGGCCCTTTGCTAACTTGTAAATATAGTGGCTTTTGTCCAGCACTGTCTTACACAGATTACCAGACCTTTTCCACGAAGGCAGATGGTTCTTGCAAAGTTTCAAGAAGTCTTTGTTCTTACCCTTCAGCAAGAAACCCTGAACACAAGAGCCCTCTGGACATTTACTATTTCCAGTTCTTGTGAATTCTGTTTTGAAATGAAATGTGATTTATGGAAATAAAGATAAAGATGTGTTTGTATACAGATTTTTCTTTACTGTTTCAAACAAGCTTTTCTGGTATGTTTAGGTAGCTGCAATTGCAAAATCATTGTGGTGTTAGTGTTCATTATTGCAAAGTTGTTAGTCACCAAAATAGTGACAACACCTACTTACTGGACTTGTGTGGTGGTTGCTGGATGTAAGAATATCTTAAAAGAGAAAGCAGGTATATTGTCCAGAATCTCAAAGCCCAAAACTTCTTTTTGAGATCGTGGTTTCCTAAATATTACTGCCAAATTTGAGCTCCATCAAATTAGACAGTGGTGCAAACTTGATCCAGATCAGGCAGAAGCACATAACCCTATTTCTGTGAAACTGGAGAATGTGATGTGCTATTTACGCTATAGCTGTGGGAGGACAGGCTGTGGTTCCTCAACATAGCAATGTCTTCTCTAGGACAGATGTCTCCTGAAAACATTTTGGGGACATTGGAACTGGTTTAATGACTTTGTACTGCTTCCATGTGCTGTGTCACCTGACTGCAGTGGTTTTGATTTGGTAGTAAGAGCCCAGAGTGCTTTTCTCAAAGTATGTTTCCACCATTCATTCCGAAAGCTAATAGGTGGGCTGATTACTACTCCAGGGTTACAGGCACATCACAGTAGTTTGCTTTGTGCCGCTCTCTCCCCATTTTACTCTTCCACCTCCGCGTGTGTCTCACCACATTATGCAGCAAGGAGAACATTAACACATTTACTCACTGCTTCCTCCCAGGTTACCAAGATGGTCAAGACAGTGACCACGAGGACGGTGCGGCAGGTGCCGCTGGGGCCGGACGGGCTGCCCGCCATGGACGGCTCGTCGCCCATGGGCAGCTACACAGACTCCATCGACAGGAGGTACCTGAAGAACGGGGAGCGCTTCATCACCCCCCAGGCCTCGTCCACCCTGACCCGCTCCTACAACAGCTACAACGATTCGTACCCCGAGAGCCACGAGGGCCAGTACCGCCCCTACATCGGCCACGACGGCTACGGAGACCTCTCGGACAACTACGGCAGCTTGTCCCGGGGTGTCGGCTACCGGCCCCGCTACGCCTACGTGCCAGGGGGCACCTACCGGCCCGACGATGGCAGCTTCACCCTGCCCAGCAGGAGGGAGAACTACGGCCCCGTTGCCCAGCCTCAGGTGCCGGTGGGCAGCAGCGTTGACTTGAACCGCTCCCAGCCTGAGCGCTTCCAGCCGGAGCCCTATGGACTGGAAGATGACAACCGCAGCCTCGGAGTAGATGATGAAGGATATGAACTGGATCCGGATTACTCCACTGTGAACAGGAGGACGTCTGCAGGCGTGCCAGAGAGAGGAAGACCTCACAAAGGAAGGTAACACCCATTTGTTTTTCACAGTGCTGTTGTGCAGCTCTTTTGCTTATTTGATCATGCGCATTCAGACTCTGTGATCTGGTAAATTCTGGAATTACTTGGCAGAAAAACAGCCCATAAATGACTGCAAAACACACATGAAGTACAGAAGAGAGTGAGGGTAGGGCACAGGGACCCTTTCAGTGATTCTGGGCTGCTGAGTTCAGGTTGAATTTAGAAAGAAAGATGACCTTTCAGAAGCAGGCTGTTACTTTTTTTCCCTCTTCCTGAAAAAGACTTGTGAATGCGTTGTGTTGTCCCAGAGCCATCCCACACTAGCAAGGTGAAAAGAGGGATTTGTGATCTGTGAGACTCCTGACAGGTCTGGTTGTGTGCACATCTGCCAAACAAAAGTTTTGAACAGCTGGTTGGGGTTGCCGACGAGCTGATCCCTAGTGGTGAAGGGGTGCCAAGCTGTCTTGTGAGGTGTGTGACAGCCTCAGCCCTGATCCTGTGCTAACCACACACCCTCAGCTGTCTGGCCAGGTTGTTGTACTGAACCTCACATATCTGAAAGACTAGATCATTATTTTTGTCCTATGCCTATAGAGGGGGAGAAAAGAGTATCTGTGTTGCATTTAAAGTGATCAGTTACAGATTACTTCTGGCTCAGCCCAGTTTCTAAGGAATGTTCTATTTTATGCCATGTTTTCTGGTATTAGTTACTTATGCTGTCTTCACAGTTATTTGCTCTTGCATTTGACAAGAAAACCCAACAACCCACAGGCTTGGGATAGAGTCCTGTTACTCAGCTGAAAGTCATCTTGTACAGACCTGAAAAACTTGTAATACTTTGTTTTCTAAGGGATGTACAAATTTTACATGTGCCTGCTTGAAGTCATATCCTCATGATTCATGTTTTGATATGGATTCAGTTCTCATTCTTTTCCTTTTAATTTAGAATGGTTTCCAGAGCTGTAGAGAGTCTGGATCCACCTGCCTCTGTGTGTGTAGACAGTCTTTAGACTTAACATTTCTGACCTAAGGCTGTGCTGCATCAGCAGCAGTTGTCAATGGGATTTGTGTTGGCCTTTTTGTTCTCCTGGAGTCCTCCTACTTGGAGATGTTATGTCATTCATGCTTTCATACTCTGTTTTCCTTCCCTTTTTTTGGAAGTTCATTTTAAAGCCAGGTAGAATCAAACACTTCCAAATTGTCATCTATACTTGAGAGGAAAAAAACCCAACAAGACAAAAACCCAGTGAAAAGGTATCAAGGTGTATCTCCCAGAACACCCTTTAAGTCCCTTGTGCCATCTTTCATTTTGCAGGCTTACCCAGCAGCAGAACCACGTCTGTGTTTTGTGGGGCTGAAGGAAATACCTGCACCCAGTGGGTGCCAGAATCCTGATCAGTCTATCAGACTTGGATTAGTGCTCCCCTGCAATTGAGCAAGTTTACAGTTCTTGCTAAAAGAAGTCAGGCATCAGTGCTTTTAATTTTTTATTAACATTTTTCAAACTGTGTGCAAAATGAATAATTAAATGTATTCTTAGAACCTACCCATTTGCATTTTAAAATGTGGTGGTTTTATTAAACATCCCTTTGATTTATTGTTCCTTGCAGTTTGGATAGGACCAATTCATAATTTTTCTTTTACGTTTCTTTTGTTGTGATTTTTTTTCATATTTAATGTGATCAAGAGGCTTTGACAAATAATTAGCCTGACTGTGGCAGCAAACTTTAGCTGTTGAGAACATAAGAAGATTGTATGAGGGCCTCTTCATAAGCAGTTACTTTTTGACATTTCAAAGAAATACTTGAACAATTCAATAAACCTGCGTTTCAGATAGCTACTGATTTGCAAGGAAACGAAGACTACAAGTAGTGCTTTGTACTAGATGAGGGTAATTACTAATTTATTACTCCTCTCTAGTTTTTTTTTAATAAGTTATTCCTGTGAAAGTGATTAAATGAATGTGATGAATTTATGTCACTTTTGATTTCAAAAGATGTGTACATGTAGAGCAGATTTAACAGCTCTGGTGGATGTTGTTCTACATTGCACCAACTTCCAGCTTGGGCCTCTCCTTGTGTCCTGACCAGAATTCCTGCAGTGACTTGACTCGCTGAGTTATTCTCTCATGTTCTTCCCAGAAGATGCCACTTCATTAGTTAGTAGTTTACAGGTAAAAGAAGAGTCCTTACTGTCAGTTCCTGTTCTGAGAGGGCCTGAGTGGAGGTTCCTCATCTGAATCTGTGCTAGTGAGTCTGACTCCCTGTGTGATAAGGAGGCAGCCCAGCTGTGTCTGGAGGGGGTCCTAGGCAAGGGGATTACAAGTACAGGTTGTTCTTTTCAGCCCTTGCCTGCTCCATTTGATCACAGAGATAAATGCCTGTTGTGCTTTTCTTCTGTCATCACCAGCCTCATTTTAAGCTACTTATATTTCATTTTAAATCGGGGGAAAAATGTGCCTCCACACAAACATCTCCAAATCCAGATAAATGCAGAAAGGCAAATATTCCCTCTGTTGGCTTGTCATTGCTCATGGCTGGGTTTTCTTGTTTCCCTTTACACTGAGTCTCTCATGTAAGATACATTACTTTCTGCAAGAATGCCTGGCACTTCTTGTTCTTTCCCTCAGTATATGCTCTGGTGTGGTGTAAGTCAGGTTGCATAATGAATTGGGGTTAGAGAAAAGCATTTGGCATGTATAATACTGATTTACTATTACTCAGGTTTACTTGTGAAGGTATTTACAAATCTTTAATTGAGTTTATGCCCTTTTTTTCTTCATTTGGTGGGTTGCCTTTATTATACTAGGTGTTTTATTGTAGTTTTTAAAAACATCTAATCTTACCGTGTCCTGGATGTTTTATATACAGTCCTTTTTGAAAGAGAAGCAGGAAGTACTGAGTACTTTTATTCACAGAAAACATCCCTACTACTATCTGAATATTTCTTAATCATTAAATTGAAATTAACACAAACAAGCTGGAAAAAAATGGCAAGTAATAATTTATCTTACTTATTTAGATAACTTCTGCTCAGATTTTTCTTGCCTTGGTGGTGATTTCTTCCCAGAGTGGATCACTGCAATCTGCACTTGTGTGAGCATTTGTGGGACATCTTTTTTCCCTAAGAGCTGTGGAGCAGCTACTGCCAGTGTTACTGTTCCAGACTAGACAGGGTATAAATTTTTAATGTTGACTAAATCGACAACAAAACAGTTTTCTGCTGTTAAATTGTCTATGCCAGAAGCCTGATTTAAGACACTGAGACTGTATTTGGTGGTCACTTCATGGTCCAAATTATTATTACCAGGAAATGAGCCAGATTTTAGATTAAATAACTTTATCAGTAGGTCTGTCTTGCTTCTGTTGTATATAGACAGTGAGAGTACTGGTAGCACCAGGTATGTCTCCTTCTTCTGGTGCTTTTTTTCAGTTCAGAACATAAAGGCTTGTAATTGTAGATAAACTTTCAGTCAGCGCTTGAGGCCTAGGTTCACTCATTGCGAGTGTATATGGGCAACATTGGGATGTTGTCTAGTTTGGGGCAGGAGTTTATGGACATGCCTGGGCAGAACAGGGTGAGGCAAGCAATGCAGTCAGTTCGAAAAATATTTGGGTTTTTTCTGAGTCTCTCCCTTAGTGTGAATTCGCTCTCAGTTTGATAATAGTCTGCTAGCAGAAGGTGATGAATGGCAGAGTTTGATGTGGCAGGAGGCAACTCGATTCAGCTCATCCACTGGCAGTTTTTAGGTGTTTCCAATTAAGAGGATTTCGGTGTTTTAACCGTATGGCCCATAACTCAGACTTGTCTCAGCAGAGGATTCACTCCAGTTTTGAATCCCCTTGTGTATCCTATCAGGGAACAGAGCCTGGCAAAAGTAGAATCTCATTCTGCAAAGTTTTACCTCTTCAGTGGAGTTTTTCTCCTCTTCAGTGTTTGGCACGAAGTTTCCTGCTGAAATCCCAAGCCTTTCTGGTCTTTTATCCAAAGCAGACACCAGCTGCAAACTGTAATGAATGTAACACTTGTAGAAGTTGTTGAGGATTAAATGTTTAAATCCTTCACCTGTTTACTCAAATGTGCCTGTGTTGAAGCCATAAGGAAGATGATAAATCCACGAGCTCTCTCCCAGTTTTTATCTACGCTAGAATGTGTTTTGATCAATTCCCTGAGACAGGTGATTAGTGAAACCCATGGCATCCTAAAAACCTGGCTGCCTTGCTACAGACAGAAGGCAAGATGCTTGCAATCAGCAGCTCTGGCATAGCACCAGATCTCTTCAGTCCTGAGAGTAAAGAGCTCTTGGCCTCCTGAGAGCAGTATCTGCTGAAGCTCTTGTTAGTCCTGTTCTGTATCGAGTGGCTTTTCCTTCCCAGCGTAGCTGCTCCAATGTTGTGGAAGTGAAAAATCGCGTTTGGCCCGCACCAGTCTGACTCAGAGAGAGGATTTCTTTACTCTCCCTGTGTGTAAATACATTGGTGATCAGGGTGTATTTAATGCCATGACAGACACTTGCTTTTGACTTCCTCACTCTGCCAGTCTGGTCTTCCAGCCCTCTGTTAAAGGAGGGGCGATGGGGCTTGTGGCACTTCTGCCTTGCCCTGTCTGAGCAGTTGTTCTGCTCCTTTGTAGATGACCTGTTTTGGTAAACTGCTTCCCCTGTTGTTTTTTTTAACCTTCCCTAGCCTTGATCACTGTATTTAGTCATGTGAATCTGAAGTGGTGTGATACTTCCCTTGGCTGAGCTTTCTTGTACAGCTTCTAGGTTCACACAGGATCTCAGAGTTTCTACACAATGATTTGGGGTCTTCAAGGGTCAAGTGTTCAGGTGGGTTTTTTTGCTGCCAGGTACAGTCATTGAGCTATGTCACTGGTGCATTAACAGTGGCTCTTGACATTGTTTCTTCCTCAGAGGTATTGTGGAACTGACCTGTGTGGGCTTATTCCAGCAATTTTCAGTTTTCATTTTCATCCTTTTCTCTACAGATACTTCAGAGGTGCTGTCTTGTTTTAATGCAGGGCTGTGATCTTATTTCATTTTTCTTTCTCTTTTTTAATGATTGATTCTTGACTTCTGGTATTTTCACTCATATTTAATAAGTAGTGATTGACTATTAAAAAAAACAGTGTTGCTGATACAAGAGTTACGTGGTGCTCTCTCTTTTGTCATGGCAGTGTTGCAATTTAAAGTCCTAACTCTGAAGTTTTCTTTCGACAAATGTAATGAAACCAAGGAGCTTTGTGTGGCAAAAGGAAGGGGATACAGCATGAGGAAGATAGGCCCATCTGTGTGGTTCTGTTTGGAAGGCTTTGTGGAATTAAAGCAAACAAACTGCATCCCAAGACAGTAATTATCTTTGTGTACTTGGACGGATGAGGAGGAAAGAGAAACTTAATTGTGCAGGTGTAATTGAGGTGGTGCACAGTTATCTTGTGGGCAGCTCACAGGACTGAGACGTGCTGAATTGCGAGTTACCAAGTCAAGCAAGCAACAGCTGTGCAATTATTAAAATTAATCTTGTGCTGCTTTTATGCAGTGAAAAAGAATTTAACGTGAGGATGAGTTTGAGAAATGAGAATTTGTTGTAGTTTTAATGCTCGTTATCACAAATTTGCATTTATAAAAAGAGAATTTTGAGGAGTAGCTAAGGGGTTTTGGTACTCCTTCTGCCCTGTGTGCATTCACAAAATTGTTTCAATGTTGTAGCTTTCTGCTTGGAGTGATGGAAACAGCTTTGTTCTGTAACAGAAAATACAACTGTCCAGACAGTGTAAATTACTGTGTAGAGCAACTGCTGAATTATACATACACAAATAACTGCATCAATAAAAGGATTTCTTCAGATTCATTCTGAGTTTTGGATACTTGCCCATTTTTATCCTTTCATTCAGTTTATGGTTTAGAACAGCAATTAAGGCAACGTAAAGTCAGGAGAGGCGCTTTTAACATTAAAAGCGTTAATTGTACAAGACTAAGTTCAGTCTCCACCTCCAGTTGCCCTTCTCCCCAGAGCCCAGTTTAATTAGCCCAGTCCCTTTGGGATGACAGCAACTCCATTTTCTTCCTGCCTTCTAATACTCTCTACTTCAGCATGACATCAGAAATGGTTCAATAACATCACTCAGTGCTTCAGATGAGAGATTTTAAGAAACATTTTGTAGCAATTAAAACTACTTGCTTGACTGAGCTAACTGCAATACTGAGACAGTAGCAAACCTGTCCAGGGGAAAACCGTAAAGCAAAAGGCTGCTGCTGGTTTGAAAAAACACGTATATGAGAGGGTGGTTTATGGTAACATCAATTAAGAGTAGTGTTTAGAGTACACTTGTGTGAGCATCAACATGGAAATGTAGTGGAGCTTGTCAGACTTGCTGAAATATGTCCATGGTCTCTGTCCAGGCCTTGAATGCCTTTAATTAGAGTTTTGGTTTGTTGCAGAAGTAACAGCATTAATGAAGATCAGTGTTTCCTACTAAATGTAATCCAGCTCTGTTGTAATTGCTTTGCTAAGTGACCAAAATGAAAGCAATCTGTTTGATGGCTTGCAGTTCTGTCATCATTTCATTGCTAGCCAAACAAACACTGTGCTGGAGTCCCATCACTGCTGAGAACTCAATGATGGTTATTTTTCAAGTTACTACAAATAAACTATTGAAAACTGTACATACACTGTCTCAGTGATGTTTGTAATATTAAAATGTTTGCTCACGGCTGAAATCTCCATATTGACTCAGAGGTACAAAGCATTTAAACGTGCTTGTTTTCCTTTTTTCCCCTTTCTTTGTCTGGGGACCGTTGCTCCTCACAGGGGCTACGACGACCCCATCGAGACAGAGATGGTTGAAGAGAGGATTCCGTACCTGCACGGTGGCTACGCGGCGCCGCTGGCCCAGCCGGAGCGGGGCAGCATGGCCAGCATTGAGCGGCTGGGGAAGCGCTCCCCGTCCATCGACAGCATCCGCAAGGACCCGCGCTGGAGGGACCCCGACCTGCCCGAGGTCATCGCCATGCTCAGCCACCCCATCGACCCCGTCAAGTCCAACGCCGCGGCCTACCTGCAGCACCTGTGCTACGAGAACGACAAAATCAAAAAGGACGTGAGGCACCTCAAAGGGATCCCTATCCTGGTGGGCCTGCTGGATCATCCAAAGCCTGAGGTCCATCGTAAGGCCTGCGGGGCTCTCAGAAACATCTCCTACGGGAAGGATAACGAGAACAAAGTGGCTATAAAGAACTGTGATGGGATCCCTGCATTGATCAGGCTGTTGCGAAAAACAAACGACATGGAAGTCAGGGAGCTAATTACAGGTCAGTGTCTGATTTCGTTAATGAATTAGTCTTTACAATGGTCCTTTCAGCTTCAGGAGCAAGAATTTCTGGAGATTAGAGCATTGAAGGAGAATTTCAATCACTGGCTGCAGCTGTTCTCTGGCTGCACCACGTTTGTGGTGTGAGAGCCTGACACGTGCCTGTCAGGAGGGGGATCGAGATGTCTCCGTGTGTGTGATGCACTTGGGATTGATTCCCTGGCTGCTGAGGGATGGATGCTGCTCCTTGGGTGCAGCATGCAGTTGCGTGTGGTTGGGTTACTGAAGCTTAAATGAGTTGTAGCAGCTCCACTGACAGGTAATTTGTAGTGCACGTGCCCTCAGCTTGTTGTAATCATGAGGTAAGATATGCTGAGCTAAATCTTTGCTTGTTAATCTCTTATAAAACAATCCAGCTGCCATGTCCCCACTCCCTCATATTTATAGAATAGTCTGTCTCCTCAGGAACAGTTCCAGCCTGGTGCTGAGCACTCTGGGGCTGTATATAAAGTAGCAGCACTTCTGGGTTGGAAAACTCACCTTTTAGGGAGCATAGGGTGTGCTGTTCGGATGGATTTGTTTGTTGCAAAGATTGGAAAAGGGAGAATTACATTTCAGGTTACTGAGTTCGTGCACACTTTGCAGGGAGTTTTCAAACACTTATAGCTCCATTATTTAACCTGTTTTTATTTGAACTTGGTCTTGGACATCATCCAAAAAGAGCAGTAAAGTATATGCCAAGTTTCAAAGTTCACCCATTAAGTGGAAAAATATGTCAGCTCTTAAAGTAAGGAGAAAGATATTGTTCTTCAGTCTCCCATAAATCATGAGGAGTGAAATGGATTTCCCTTTCTCTTCTCAGAAGCCGCGGGGGATGTTTGGATGGAGACCAGAACAGTTGCAATGAATTTCAGTGCCAGAACAGAATTTTTCAGAAAGCTTTGTGAGAATGAAAATGGGTCCAGGGCTGAAACTGTTTAGCTGCCTTACCAGTGTTGGGTTGTGCAGGTAGACCCTATTGCAAACATTGATTAAGCCATTAGAGGTAAACATCGTAATTCTGTGATTTCCTCAAAAATTATAGTAACTCTCTTTAAGTTTTTACTGGTAATCATAATTCTCTGAGATGAACAGTGGCCTTGGGTGTTCCATCTGTTCTTCCTCAGCCATTACAGGCTATTTAGCAAACTAGGTCTAAATATACGGTGTTGAAAGTAGCAGGGATATTTTTCCAGCTTTCTTCCAGTGAGCTGGCAAAGGAGAGCTGTCTGTTTTGTCAGAGAACCTCTGAGTAGCACGTGCTGGTTGTGCTTTGAGAGCTGTCTGTGCTCTGCCTCAACATGGAAACTCTGCAGGTATTATTTGTATTCCATTTGTTGCACTCATTTATTGTGATGGCAGACTTAAATTTATTTATTTTTTAACATGAAGAATATCTGTTTATCTGCTGTTCTAGTTTAATCAGAACTCATTTCTGGGATGCCGAGAAGCAATAAATTTATTTCCTTAGATTCAAGAAAGGAGAAGCCAGTCTATAATTTACTCCGAAGGAATATCATTATAGTGCTAAGTGGCAATCAGTCGCTTCTGAGATGGCAAAACCAAACTGGATGTTTTTCCTTTTCACTGTAAATGGCAATTGCTTTGATTTCCAGTTGATTAATTAGAGTTCAAATGCATTTTATTTGGCAGTAGTTTTTGCCAATTAAATGTAGTGATTTTATTCCACCTTGGCTTTTGTTGTTTAGAGCTCTTTATTTCCCCTTACTGAAAAACACCAGGAATACTAAGGGCATTAACCTAAACAGATGTCCAGTAACAGATGATGTGCATTTAATCTCTACCTAACCAGGAATAATTTCATTCCCCTTCTAAAATGATATCACCAGATCCGGTGTGAGACATTTAAGCATCAGCACAGAAAAGAAGAGTATTCCAGCAATGCCTCTGTGACTGGTGCTGCTGTACTTCCAGTCCGTGTTCAAAGCTCTGGCTGATAATGTGGAATTGTCCGTTCGTAAAATGAGCTCCAAAAGTCAGCAGAGAGAAACAAGAGCCAGCTTGAAGTGCAAAGGGAGCATTCAGGCAGAGCTGCTACAAAAGGACTGTGTTCTGCAGCCTCAGAAATTCAGATCACAATTCCAATGTTCTGGTAGCAATCTGGACTTCCTATCTGGGTGCTTTTCCCTAGTGATAAACCGAAGCCTACTTTTGCCATGAAAGTTTTTCAGTGTGTCTGGAGTGAAATGTCTGGGGACTTCATCAGCAATGCAGTTTAGAGAAGGGAAAAAAAAAGAAGAAAATACAGCAGCATACAGGATTTGTGTGTTTATTTCTTTTAACAGGCTCCAAATTCAAGTTTAGTATGACACATTGATTTTTCTACAGTTTAATATTTCTTTAACTCAATACTGGCTGCTTTTCAAAAGCTCAATAGTAATCACCAGCTGGTCATCCCAGCTATGGACAAATGATAAAACAATCCTGCTTTCCAAAGAGATTCGAGTAATTTAAAGAAGTTTAAATAACTCAGTTGTCTGAATTCTGGAGCAGTTCCAGGCTTGAAGTTGTGTTTCTCTGGCTGTGGGACACTGCCTGCTTGCAGGACAGGTGGTACCTGGGAGCACACAGCAGGACACCCTGTTTGGAGAGGGGTTTCTGGCAAAAGAGAGCATCATTCTCATCTGACGTGAGAGTCAGTCCTTGGCTTTAGTACAACTCTGTGGCTTCTCGTGTGCTTGGTGATCTGATGCAGCAGCCACAGCTGGGTCTGGCCACTGGATTAGTGGAGTGGGGGAAAAGCCACACCAATGGGTTAAAAACACCCAAGAGGTGGATGCAGCATCAAGGGAGGAATCTGCTGTGTGGCCTCAGTGCTGAACGAGTGAGGCTTGGAGTGCCAGGAGGGTGTTGTTCCCTTGAGCACTTCCCAGGATACATGTTTGGAGGACACAAGTTAGACAGCTGTTTTGGCATTAAATTTTGGAAGCTGGCAGAGTGTACTGGTACACCACTGCTCCCAGACTGAGCCAGTCTGTAGATTTTTTTCTTACAGAAAGCACTGGCTTTAGCAGAATTTGAAAAACTTCTTTGGGTTAGTGCCATCTCTGTTTTACCAGATGTTCTGGACATACCTGCAAATGGCACTAAACATGATGTCCCTCGGGGTCAGAGATCTGTGAAGTGTGCAAAAACTGCCCTCTGAACTCAAACATACGTTCCTAAATACCACAGATCTCGCTTCTCTTTCTTTTTGAAGTGTGGAGTTACAAAATGTTTCCTGTCTACTGCACTGAGAAAAGCTTGATTTAAGTGCTAGAATGTCCGTAAGTAAATCATGAGTAGAATTGTGTTGAGAAATACTCTATAAAATTCTTCTTTCATTTCTTGCTAGGCTTGCAGCTGTACTACTGTACTCTCAGTGGATCATTTTCTTGAGAAAAAGAGAGAAATGAGGATTAAGCTGATAAGGAATTAAATCTGTTCTGATTGGGCAAGCTACAAAAGTTTTATCTTGAGTGATAAGGTTTTTGTGGAGGAAATGTTCCCATCAGATATGCAAGACCAAAATTCTATTACATTCTTTGAAAAGCAATCAGAAGTTTGTAGCTTTAATGAATAATTTTGTTCTTTGTGAGAATGTTGGAGTAATTTTGTTGTTTAATGACATTGCACTGATTCTAAGTGGTGCAGGATGTGATTTTTCTGCTGCCAAATTGGTTATAATTGAAAAATGATTGACCTTCAAAATGCTCTGCAGATGAAATATTTTGATTTAATGCTCAAATAGGAACTTGCAGATAAATCAGCTGGCTCAGAACTCCCAGCTGCTGGGCACTGATGTGTGCTGAGGTCCTGTCAGCTGCTCAGACCTGGACTTCTCTTTGAAGTACCCTGCTCTCTTCAACTGGCTAATCTCAGACGAGCTTTGTCCTTCCACTTTCTATTCCAAAGCTTCTCAGAAGAAGGTCCTTGTTCCTGGTGTGTTCTGTCACATGCTAGCTTACGTTGAGGTTCTCAACTTGACCACTACTGGAAGGAGCACAGCTCCAATCTTCAGGACTTTGATACAAACAAATCTGTCAAACAAATCCCCCCAGGACCAACACGCAACAAGAATTCCTCTGGGAATATATTGCAGAGTGCTTATTTTTCCAAGTGATAAACTATCTGGTATTGACCATAGAAAAGGAATTAAACACCTTTTAGTTTCTTGGTGATGTTGGATTTTTTTGAAATAAAGCTTGTAGCTATTTTCCCTGCTTAATATGTTGAAAAATCAGGGTCGATGGTTGAAGTTAGAAATACGTAAGTACGTTACTCATAGTATTTATGAATAAAATACAGATTGGTAGTGATCATGTTCATCTTCTGAAGAGCAGCACTTCATCTTTCTCTAGTCCTAAAACTCACGCAGTCTGTGGTCAAAGAGGCCAATGCTTCTAGTGAAAGTGCATGGAAAATTTAGATAACTTCATTTACCTTGTGCTGCTGTGTTAGTGACATGATTTCTCCTGAGTGTTATTCATTTGAATTGATTAAACTTAGAGTTTTAAAAACCGTGTTTCCAGCTGGTTGAAACATTAGTGTGTTATGCTAACAGTAACAGGAATGATATTTAAAGATGGATGTCAAATTTACAAGAGGTTTTTTTTGCCTCAGATTTTTTCTTATACTACTAAATGCTGCAGTTGGATCTGAATTTGTTCCCTTTAAGTTTCTGTGGCTGTCACTATCAGTGACTTTTCCATAGAAGTTGTTTTCTCTAGAGCAGGAAAGGTGCTGGGATTTAGAGCTCTTTGTTTCATAAGTTTGAATAAGAAAAATGTACTGTTAGTGTGTTTATTTTCTGTATCCTTTCTTGTGAAATACTTTCCCCACGAAGTCAGTATTCAACCTGAATTTTTTTCTCTGTCTTTGGAACCACAAGGCTCCCTCACCTCTGCTTATCTTGTGCTACTCTTCTTTTAAGTGCTGTGCATTTTCCCTAGGTAATTGCTCTTCAACAGAGGGATTCTTTTGGGTTTCCTTATGCAGCCATCCAGGAGAATATTGTAAATTTAAGTGCTTGACCTTTTGAATAATATGAAGAGTTTGCACTAACTTTTTTGTAATAGTAAGGCTGTCTTCTTCAGTTTATTGTTTTGTATGAAAGATTTGAGAGATGAGAGGCAGATGAGAAATTGAAAGCTTGTGGAATGCTGGGGGAGTTTTCGTCAGAGGATGGTGGAAAGGTGTTTTGTGTAACTCCAGTCCCCATTGTCTGGTAGTCACTCGCTGGGATTTACAGTCAAATTGTGTTTGCCCTAAATAGTTCCTTGCATAAGTTGCAGCCAGCCTGTTAATAAAAATTCTGTATATGTAGAGGGGCTGCTTCCACAGGGGCAGGTGGTTCTCTTGGTCGGGGTGGGGTTACAGCATTAAAGCTGATGTGTGTGGTAGATGGGCAGGTTAGTGCTGCAGTCCAGCCTGAACACTACTGAATCCACAGTTGCATTTAGTCTCTTGAAATAACCTCTGGTGAATGACAATATAGGAAGAGTTTGGAGATGATGATTTTATTTTACATGCTGTGGTTGAAGGTATTGAAGTCTAGACACAAATCTCTAAGTCTTAAACAAGCAAAAGGTTTGAGCACTGGAAAACTTTCGTACAATCCTGTAATATTAGAGCTCTTGGAAATTTTATAGGTATTTTTGACTTTTTAATTACATGGCTGCCTGATTCTTCTTAAGCAGTAAAATTTGCCTTTGTAGTTCCATACTCTAGAGATAACAGATTACGTCACTGCTCCAGGAAAGGGGAAAAAGCAGACTCTCATTTTGGGTGCAAAAGTAGTATGTGCACTCAGGAAAGAGCTTTTTTAAGTGAAGGGCTGCCAGATTTTAAAGCTTAGCTCTTCCCCATCTCAGCAGTGTTTCCAGTTGCAGTATTTTGCAGTTTCAGAAGAACAGGATCCTTAGGAGCCCTGCAGAGGATTCCTTGGCTGATGCCATCTTTTCCAGATCGTGGAGTTTTGAGCACTCCATGCTCCACTTCTGGTCCTGAGAGAGAACCTCCAGAACCAGGGTATTCTGCACCCACTGTTCTCAGTTTGAATCTAGGTTTGCTCCAGAGATGATTATCCTGTATAATTTCCAGGGATTCATCCATCTTGTTCAGTGCTGGCTGTTCAGATTTAGAATTTGAAATTTCAAGTCCTGAGCCAGCCGTGCATTTAGGGATTTAATTGTACTTACTATTTTTATATGAGTGAGTCTGACATGCTTAAGAAATTGGTGTACAGTAACTGAAGAAAGACATTCTAGTAAAGTATTTAAGATTAGCAGGGTAGCTTATATGTCCATTTTTTTAGTCTTATTATAAATATTGACTTGCATTTTTTTTTTGTATGTCGTATATTTTTTGAGCCAGTTTGTTATGAGAAGTAAAGGTTTTCTTTGATAACAAAATTGGGGCCAGTTAGCCCCTTCTGCTTGGTTTTTCTTTTTTTCTTACTCTTCAACATTTGTTGTTTTACAGCAACAAAGGGTGATTTATTGTAATGGGTACAAAGAAGATTCATATTTTACCTGAACAGTCTTGTTTGAAAGCTAAAATTAGGCTATAAAAATCTCATGTGGTGTCTATGAATGGCAAGGGCAGTAGGCCAAAAAGGCATTATTTTTGTATGACTTTAGAAAGAAGACTGCAAGAAACATTATGGTGTTCATTCTGTTGTCTGCCTCAGAGGTTTTTTTATTAATTAATATGGTATCCTCTATCCTATCACTGCTAGGCCCCTGCAAGTCCCCGTGGCAAGCTGTGCCACATCATAGATCCAAAACATTTTCCCAGTTATCTTTAAAACTTGAAAATTGTAGGTGGTAAAACCTGGGGAGATTGAAAGGGGCGGAAACAAAAGGTTGCACTTCCATTGTTCTGTTGTGTTTTTTAGATGTGTATACAGTGAGGTGGAGATTCACAGTTTGCACTGTAATATGCACAAATTCATAGTTGTAGTAACACAGGGAGCCACAGATTGATACTGGATCCACTTAGGAAATATTTCCTGTGTGTTCTGGGGAATCTAGGTTTTCTGTTTGGTCTGTCTGAAATTTTGCTAGAACTCACACTTTTCCTTGGAAACCAGAAGTGTGTGTCTGGCTCCCTCCAAGTGTTGTTACTGACAGTTCTCAGATGGTACCAGGCTGGGTCTATGCAGAAATTCTCTCGGAAGTGAGTGCTCTGTTTTAGTCCTACTCTAATGAGTAATAACTGTTAGGACACTGATACAGGTCTGCTGGGAGGTTGTATCACTTACCCAGCACTGGATATTTTGCAGCTATAAAGCTGTTGTCGTTATTCTGTTTTGATGTTTGGCTTCTGTCTGCTTTGGCTCATAATTGAGATAAAAATGAAAAGACAGAGAAGTTCTGGTTTCCAGCTTCTTCAAGGAATCGTATGCTTGTGGCACCAGGAGATTTGAGCACAGATACTGCTTGTGACAGCAAAATGTGGAAGTAAATAATAGAGAGGAGACTTGAATGAAATATTACCTTGCGCAGAAGATAAGCATAGGATCAGTGTTCCTCCAGAAATTCATCCCTCCTAGGACTTGCTCAATATACTTGTCTGCTTCACTGGATGAATTTTTACTTTTTTGAGGAGTAGTTAGACTTGAAAGTGTAACACAGTTTGTATACAACAAAAAAATCCTATTAATCTCCAACAGTATATCACTTTTATGTACTCTGTGTATGGCTTGATGAGTTCAGCAATATCTATGTCTTTATAGAAGTGCTTCTCTGTTTTGTTGAAGAAGCTGTGGGATTTTCCTTAAGCTAGTTCTGGTCTGGCATCTCATCAAGTTGCTTTGCCTTCTTGTTTAGTTTTATGATTTAACCTTCAAGCAGTTCTCCGTGAATCCTGTGATTCTGTTTAACATACAGATTTTAAAGACTTGTTATACTCCATTGTTTAATAATCCCCTGCAGGCACCCTGTGGAATTTATCCTCCTACGAGCCCCTGAAGATGGTCATCATCAACCACGGTCTGCAGACTCTGACCAACGAGGTGATCATCCCCCACTCGGGCTGGGAGAGCGAGCCCAACGAGGACTCGAAGCCTCGCGACGCTGAGTGGACAACGGTCTTCAAGAACACCTCTGGCTGCTTACGGTAAGGCACAGCTGGGGATTTTTTTTCCCATCGTTCCTCTTTTTTTTTGGTGAAGAACTCGAACTACTGACTATTTGGGATCCCAAGTATTCCTTCTAATATTCCTTGCAAAGGGGCCTTTTCTGGTTTCTTACTGTATTTGCAATTCTGAAAGCACCTTGAGAGCAAGGACAGTCCATGCTAAAAGCTGGGGTCAGGAGGAGTCCTAATGCAGTCTGAAAAACCTGAAGAGCCAATGTTCCCTAAACACAGTGTGTCTCATTTTGCTTTTCTTTTGAGATAAAATAGTTATGCTCAGTTTAGATTCTTCAGCTTTGT
This sequence comes from Ifrita kowaldi, assembly GCA_013398055.1. Lineage (NCBI taxonomy): Eukaryota > Metazoa > Chordata > Aves > Passeriformes > Cinclosomatidae > Ifrita > Ifrita kowaldi. Next base: position 211,451 of record VZRS01013714.1, on the reverse strand, counting down.
GATGAAGTCAATTAGTTTGAACAAAACTAATAAAGATTTGGCATTGTACCTTCTGTTGCTCTGCAGTGTACTCCTGTCAGATTTCTTCTGATGAATGCATCTTCAGAAGCTGGTTCATTTCTGTTTCTTGGGCTTGTGGTCTCTAAATTGCAATAACTATTCCCCCAAGTAACTTCACAAATGAAGGAAGTAATGAAAAGTGTTCTGAAAGGGCCCATTACCGAAATTATTTGCAGTCCCACTGGAAACTGAGGTCCTTTAAGCAGACTCCAGACATCATAGGTTTTTACTTACTAGTGTCTCATTTTGTAAGAGTGTTCTGCAAGAGGAAATTAGTTATGATGAGGGAATAAAAGGATTATCTCAATGAATATGAGATTCTCCTGTAAGTGTAGACAATAAATTGGTCATTAGTAGACTAGCCTAATCCACATCATAAAATTTTATTAGTATGTGGATCCACTTGAACTTCTGCATTGCACAATGTCTCTGGGTTTGTTGATTGGTTGGATTTGGGAGCTTTTTATTTTAAAGTAAGGCACTGGTTTTACAGGAAACTCAGAAGCTTGTGCCCCTTTGGACATTGCATTCTTAAAGCTTATGAAGAGGGGCATGAAACATAGTACTGAGATGCTAGAGAATCTGAACTTCTGATATTTAAAAGTGGTTCTGGTGCACCTAAAATGCATCAGGACAGCAGCCAGGGAATGGTGGCTGCTTCTGCTGTTGAAGGGGGAAATGTCTTTCAGTCCTTTCATCTGTGGTCTCTGCTCTCATAGTGAGGAGGGACTTTGTGCTTCCTTGTGGAAAATTTGAAGCTTCCATAAGATGTGGGGCAAGGTGATCTCATGCTTGACTGAGGCTGCCTGAGGTAGGTGGGGATGTGACAGCAGGGAACAGTAATCTAGAAAAGGTAATCCATGTCTCTGCTGAGCCATGGAGACAGCACCCTCTTGCATAGGAGCTGGGGAGAACTGCCCTGCTGTCTCCCCACTTCTTGCAGTGAGGTGAGTGAGTCCAGGAACAAGACAGATGCAGGAGCAGGTGAATATGAGCTGTCTTTCAGCTGATTGTGCTTCCTGTTCCCATGTCAGGGATACTACACATACCTTTTGTAGAGCACTTCCAGATCTGGGGGTGTAAATGGACATATCAAAAGTAATTAACATTAAAACTGTTGAAAATTACTTTGTGTTGTGTGTTGAAATCTTCTGCAGCTCATCTTTAAAAGCAGCAGCAAGATGTGATAGTTAACACCAACAGAGAATAAATTGTTGCAGCCATCTGTCTGACAGATATCAGTGTTTAAAAACCCCTTTGCCTACGCTTCTCTCATTGACACAGTAGCTGGTCCTAGAAATTCAATTTTCCACGAATGGAGCTTACTGCAGACCGCAAACTGTTCACCAGTTTGATATTTAATTGAGAGGTTAGGCCTCTTGATGATGTGCCAGCCTCCCTTGTCCCCTTTGGAAGTGAGCCTCAGGTGTGAGCTGCGTTGTCTCCCAAAATAACTGGAACAATCTCTGAGCTTCTGAGGTTTCAGCTGTCCCTGCAGTTTAGGTATCTAAGCAGAATTCAGGCATTGTGCATGCAGGATGGCATTCGTTTCAGTATCATTTTTTCAGTTAATGAAGTTTATCAACAGATGTGGGCGAGTTTGTTTCAAACTCAGTGATTCACAGCATGAACTGCCAGTTAATTATTACTTGCTTTTTTTTTTAACACTGCTTACTCATCTTTACTTTGTTCTTAATCTAGGTTTCTCCTTTGATAATGTGGAGCCATGGAAACACTCATTTCAAAATAATTAAAAACAAGTAATTAAAAAAACCCCACACTACAATTATTTACCTTTACTTCTTCTTCAATTCCTGATCCATCCCACTTTCCTTTCCAGTCCTATCCATTTTCCCCAGTGTAACCTGTAAAGCATCTCTTCCTCCTCACTTTTGTGTGTGCAGGTCTGAGTAGGTCAGGGTGAATTGCATCCTATGGAGTCACCTTGGCCCAAGTGCCTAAGGGTGGATTAGGAGCTGTATTAACAGCAGGGATAGTGTGGTGTGGCAGGTACGTGTGGGGTGGAAGCAGCAGGGTCAGTAATTGGGGCCAATACCTGAGCAAAGGTCTGTACCTGCACCAGGGCTGGGAATTAAGTTACAAGATAAGAGCCATGATCCATGCACTCTGCCCCTTGGCTGGAGCTGAGAGGGCTTACTGGCTTTGTGTAGCCCCTGTCACTTTCTGAAGTAACAAAAACCCCCTCTGTGATGCTTGATACTGATTTTAGTTTGTGTGGCCACAGGACTTGCACCCAGCAATGGACCTGCTTTTTATCTGTGTCCGATACTGAAAAATGTTGGACCTGCTCATTTACAAGCTGGAAATCAGAGAAGCTGCTCGCAGTTTATCATCAGGAAAGCCATTCCTATACTCTGGTTTGCCATGTTATTTCACTCTGGGATTACCTGGGATACTCAGTGGTGTCCATTCCAAGCTACTGTAGCTGACTACGGACACACACAGAGCCAGTGGGAGTCAGAGGAGGAAAAGGCCGCTGGTTAAGGTCTATATTGACTTTGGAGATGGGTGCTTATTCAAAGGGCTCCTTCTAAAATCAAGCCCTCTCCTGTGACTGTGCCCATTGTAGGGGTATTTTGAGTCCTGGTATCACCTGGAACACGGTGGGTTCTGTGTGCTGTCTCACTCTGCGCTTGACTTGCCTAAAACTCTGCTCAAACAAATGTTTGGAGAATCTTGTATTCCCCTTTGAAAACTCGGCAGCACATCCAGTTTGCAAAGTATAATCTGATAACGAAATTTATTGGATGCTCTTTTGTAATCTTGACCAAGAAACACTGAAGTTTTCAGAAACTGGTGTAGGTGATGATAATTTTGTCTCCATTCTCATCCTGAGATCATAAAAAAGATGCTTCCTCTTACATTGCTGTGTTTTATTTCTAAGGGCAGACCCAATATGATGAATAGATCTGCAATATCCATAATCACTTTACTACTGCAAATGGTCACGAGCCTTGTGAGGGATGCTGCCTTGGGTGTCATTTTAGAAAACAGGGGCATTCTTATATTCTGTTGAAGCTGATAAAAGAAATATGTATGGTAGAAATCTGGAAAGGAACAGTCAAAAAACGAAGTGGATTTTTGGTTATGAAGTAGTAGGACTGGGGAAGAAGGAAGACATTTGCTTACTATAGGAGAATCATTAAGTATGCACAGATGTTCCTTCATTTCATTTACGGGTTTTATGTCTTCACACTGTATTTTATTCTTTTAGGTATGTGGAGAATGTGTCTTCTAGTTACTGCCTCTTTTTTTTTTTTTTTTTTTCTTTGAACCCTTAAATCTGTACTGGGATTTGCAATCCAGAAGCATTTGTCTTCAAATTGCACTCCTGGTGAAATAATGGAATGATTTGGTGCATCTTCATGAGGCTATTTCATGCTCCTTCTTACAACTTTTACCCAGACATTGAGGTGCTTTAGGAGAAGAATGTGAGTTGAGTTCTTGTGGGAAGGTTGGATCTGTGGTTCATGAACATCCAGGCAGTACCACAGACCTTCCTTGGGTGCCCTGTTTTCTCCTGAGGTGCTTCCCTGCTTTGGAGGGAAATTGCTGCGTCTGTGGGTCAGAGCACTGCTGCAGTCCCATCATCTTCTTTATTTTCTGTGGAGATACCCACCATGATTCCTAGTTCTCTGGAAGCAGCAAGGATTTTAATGGTTTAAAAATTAAATTCATTCTGGGCTTAGTTGCTGTTTTCTGCCTAATTACTTTTAATTCTCCCTTGGATTTTTTCACTTCTAAGAGGACAGAGTAGAACTTAGTTCCTAAATTGCCAACTTTTTAGCCTGATTCCTGTGCTAAACTGACCTGCTGTCAGCAAAGGTTAAATGAATTAATTTGCATAGCAAACAGATGCAAAGTGCTCCTTTTTCCAGGGGTACCATCTGTAGTTGCAGCATTTCTTGTCAGTTCTCCAAGTACACAGAAATTCGCATTCACAAATCCTCAGGGTTCAGAGCCCTGGCCGAGGTGTATGAACACAAACGAACTGCACCCACCTGACTTTCCCTGAAAACATGCATTCTTCAGCTGGAGATTGCACATAACAGCTTGTCCAACATCGGCCCCTGAGAAGGGAAGGGACAACCTGGTGGCTAGAGCTGTAACAGGAGACTCGAGAAGTGTGGATTTATTTGCTGTTCTGCTACTGCACTGACATAATTACAGGCAAGATTAATGGTATAAACCTTTTTGTGGTCTGATTTTTAATTGCTCTGTCTCCTTCTGGCTTTGGTAAGGTTCAGGCTCCTAAGTGCCTGAGGGGATTGAGACTTCACTGATCTTCACTCTTCTGTCTTTAATGTGGGACTGGCACCTTTGTATGTACCTTCCCCTGAAGTTGCTGTAAATACCAGTAGTTCAAGTACTTTGAAATGGTTGATTCTACAGACATCAACTGGGAATAAGCAATTCCTGTAGGTATAAATTAAGGGTTTGGTCCCATGGAATCAAAACCTGAGAGGTTTGGTAAGTGTGAGATACGATGTTTGAAGACATGGCATAAGGACTCAGTGGATTCAGAGCCAGAAATATACTCTGCCAGGTTGAGAAATGATGTAAAAGTATCTGCAGGCTGCTCTAAGGTACTTCAGAGGAAAGATGACTGCAAGAGCTTGATGCTAAATCAGTAATACTTAGGATGTGTCAAATAATTTTTGTATGCAAATGTTCTAAGCCTTTTTGTGAGGAGGACAGAGCATTGTGGTGCATGCATGTACATCTTGTCCTGCAGATGTCACTTGCAGTGTTTCAGTCCTAGGCAGTGCTGTGAGTCCTCGTGTCTTTATATATTTGTAACATGTGTGTGTGTGTACACAGACACGCACTGCACACACCGTTCATAGCAGGAGTGTGGGTGTCTGTGGGGCACGTGGGGTGAAGAAGGTTTGTCAAGGAACATGTGGTCTTGTTTGGGCAGAAAAGGTCTCTCTCTTTGCACCCTGAAAACACCTGTATGGAGTGGATCAGTGATGTTGGTGTGCCTGTTTTTTCTTCCCATCTCTGCGTGCTGAATTTGAGGAACAAAAAGAAGTAAGGTTGTCAAAACCAGGTTCTTATGCCCTCCTTTCTATTAAAGATTAATGTGTGGCTTTCCTCTGAAGAAAAGTGCCTGGGAATTAGAGCTTTCAAAATGCATTACTTTCAAGCTCTATCCATCTTTACATCCTGCAGGCATGATCATAGTATGTGGTGACAGTCACATAATATTTGTCCTGTGTGCACTCATATACTGGAGGCAGCCTTCAGCTGACTGAGGTAAGAAGGCACTTCAGTGCAAATCTGTGACCTGGAAGTGCTGCCTAGTGCAGAGCAGGGCGCAGGAGGTGAGGCTCAGGTGACGCTGCTGCGGTGCTGCCAGACGAGCTGCCCTTGGTGTCAAGGGAACTTTGCTCACCGAAGCGTGGCAGAACAGAGAAGGTAGAAACTAAAGGCTGGCACCTGAAAACTCACATTTCCCTCTTTTTTATCAGCAGCAAATTTGCGTTAGTACAGAGCCCTCCTTGGCAGCTACAAACTCCAAAAAAGGTTCTTTGACAAAGTCATTTGTTTGATGTTCCCTCGTACTCAGTGTGTTCCCCTATCCTAGTTCAAGAAGTCCTTTCCTATGCTTTTGCAGGGCAGTTATTTAACCGAGATCCTCTGGAGAGGACTCCTGCCAAAGGTTAATGCTTCCCTGTCCCACCTGGAGGAGCTGAGGGCAGATGCTGCCATCTCTGTCCCCACACTCACCCGCGGTGCTTGGAGGCTGCTGTGCTCGTGTTGTGTTGAGAGTGGGTGCAGCCTTTGGGTGATTGATGCTCCAGGAACTGGAGCTGATGATCCTGTCAGTCTTTTGGTGTGCAACAGGTACTTTTGAAGTGGACTTCCAGAGAAGGAGTAGTTTTAGAAAGAGATAAAAATGGAACCGAGATTTGCCTGTGAATCTTCACTTTGGAGGCAGCAAGTAGCACGAAAAGGGAGAAGCTTATCTACCCGACCCAGACTGGAAAAAATCAACTCAAATTAAAAACCCACACAAAAGAGAGGAGTGAGCAAAGGCAGTTTCTTAATTAGCTTACTGATACTGTGCAGGATCACAGCATATGGCTGTCCTGGGGCTTATATGATGAGCAGAGCGTTTAATTCGTGCTAGTAAGGAGCTGTTAGGGTTCCTCCTGACAGTTCCTGATGTTTAGCTTGTAATATAAATAAATTATGCATAGATTTTAGCAGCAGAGACATAACCTAGTTACATGCAACCTTAATGCTTTACAATCATATCTTGAGGTATAAATTTAAAGTTGGGCACTTGCTTACTGCCTTCTGTCATTACTTAGGAATGAATCTAGGTCCCTCCTCCCTTGGCTGTCAGGAAAGGGAATGTACCAAAATGTCTGTTGCTGTGGTGGGATGGAGAGCAGGACTGCAGCAAAGCTCACTGCAGTCACTCTAATGGATGTAGTGTGCTTTGGAAGGCTTGTGAGCCGTGATCCTTTGTTAGATCAGTACCATCTCCTTTCTGTATTTTTGAGATTCTTTTCACATGGCAGCAAGCATGTGAAAAGCAGGGCCCCTTGGCCTTTCCTCCAGGCAGAGACTGGAATAATTTGGAAGCTAAGTAGCTGCTGGCCATCATGGAATTCTCGTGTAGTGTGTTTCTGCATCGTTTTGCATTACAGGAGAGCGAGCTAAAGCCCTCCAAGTAGGTCATGCAGGAGGTAACCAGTCAGCATTTTACTGAAAAGGCATTACAAGATGTTTTGGGTATAGAATGCCACAGATAACAAGGTACAGATGTCAAGTCCATCCTTTGTTAAATTGTGCTCTTGAGCCCCAGACTGTTTCAGAGAGCTCTTCTAGGCAGTGCAGACATGGATATGAGGTGTGACAGGGTGCCCCGTACATCTCTTGCTCTGTGCCACTGTTGCTAGAGCACGGACTAAGCTCGTGAAGTGCTTTTTCAGGGGTGACTTTTGCTGTGTCCTTTAGAGCATTTGGTCAACTAAACAAAACCAACCTCTTTATTTAAATAGGTGGAAGGGTTTACATGCAGAGAAACTGGGGCTGCTCTGCTGCTTCTCCCTCGGGCGTAGCTGGTCAGTGAATGCCGGAGTGGAGCAGCAATGTCCAGTGGGATCTCCTGCCCAGGTCTGAAGAGCTGCTCCCTACCTAAATCAGCATCAGTAGAGCTCCTCTGGCTTTCTGTGTATTTCATGTGGACTTTGGCTTCTTTCTGCTTTCTTCACTGTCTTCTCTGCTTGATTTCTGATTGAGCTTTCTGCTGCCAAACTCCATTGTGCTGTACAGGGCCCTCTGACCAGGGCTGCCTGGATCAGGCTATCTTTGTGTCACAGGCAGCTTCTTTCTTCTTCTCTCTTGTTTTCAGAACAATGAACTTTAATACCAATTAAACTTTCTGGTACTTCATGTGAACTGAAGTATGGAATCCATTCTATTTCTGCATGAAATGATGGAATGATTTTTAAATGTTGTATATTCATTCCTCCTTTGAGACATAGCGGACCTAGAAATACACTTGGAAGTAGAGTACATTTACTGCAACTATTATTGATCCAACTCCTTTGGCTGGCATCCAAATAAAAATTTCTTTATTGTGAAGCAGAGTGTGGGTGTGGAAGGGTGTTTGTATAGCAAGGGTTCTGCCTGCCAGAGTAGGTGGACAGAACAACTAATATATTTTAGGTTAGAGTTGTGAGAAGCTGGCAAGTCTTTTATCAGCTGAAGTATGCAAAACTCAGTATCTGGGCAGCAAAGCCTCAATGATGGTGCTGGTCAGAGTCTAGCAAGGGGTTGGAAAGAGCTCGTCACTGTCTCAGCTTCAGCTCTCAGCCGTGATTCTTCCAGGGAAAGGTGGAAGTGTTACTAGGAGGATGTCTTAAAAACTTCCCATTCAACTTCCTATTTATAGAAAAAGCTGTTGTCTTCATTCCCAGCTAGATCTCTAAACAAAGGGCTTTTTACACCTGCTGCACTGAGGCAGGAGGGTAAGTGTTCAGTAACACTCTGGCCTCAGCTTCATCTGCAGCACTGTGGGATAACAACTGAAGGTGCTCTCCAGCCAAGTGACAGACACAGCAACAGTCCTGGAAGTACTAGTTTTAGTTTTAGGAGAAAAACATGTCTCTGCCTTTGTTTTCAAGTTTCTCTTCATCATTAAAAAAAAAAAACCAATCCAAAAGCTCTCCACATCTCTGCTCCGTCTGTTGGATTGTTAGGGAGAGCACAGAGGGGGCCCTGCCACATGATTGCATTGAAAGAGTGCAAATTAAGTACCCTGTACTTAATTACTTTTAAGTCTTTTCTCTTGAAGATAATTTTGGTGTGTGGCACAGACAGTAGTAACAGCTCACCACTCCTAGGGGTGAAGAATGCCAGCTCTGTTCTGCAGATGTAAATGTAGCATTTAGGATTGCATATTATTAAGACAACTCTTTGGTGATAATGATAACCTTATTTAAGGCATGAACAGATTTCTCAGCACATTCACCCCCATTTTCTGAAGTCTTTAATACGAACAGACTGCATTCCTAGCCTGATGTGTTTTTATGCTCGTAGGTATTTACTTTTATTTAACATTTACTTAGTACTTCTTTGTTTTGGTGTGGTTTTTTTTCCCCAGGGAAAGCATATATTGCAACGTCCTTACAAATTCTCTTTCACTAGTCCTGGCCACAGTCTGGACTCCCAAGAATTTGAGGAAGAATCCAGGTTGCTTTTTCCAGCTAAAGGCTGGAGATTTAAAATCTCTGGAATGAGATTTGTACTTTACTGTTTTACATAAAATCATTCATCCGGTTGGTTTCTTTCCTTTATAATTTGAGTCGCATGGGCGTTAATTCCATGTTTTGCTTCTAGAATTGTTCTTCAGAGTGTGTTGTATATATTTACAGAAAGCACACTGAAGGTTTCTATTACCCTTTGTAGTGTGACATAAGAAAGACACTTCTGGTTTTAAAATACCTTTTTCATTGAATAGACTCCTGGAAAAGTACTGAAAAGCAGGAAAGTCAAGGAAAGCAGCAGAGGCCTTTCTGGGGGTGAGGAGACAAGGCAAGGGAAGCAGACTGTACAGAACACTGGGAATGAGTGGCAGGTCTCATTTGCCACTGGTTTGTGCAGAAATAGTTTGAGCAGTTCCCCCTCACCATTCCCACCCTTCTGAATGGGCAGTGAACTTTATTTTCATTGTAACAGGATATTTGCCCATCCTCAGTGCCTTAAAATCCCTGTGGAGTCGTTCAAACTTCAATAAGTAGCTTTAACTTACATCTACAGAGGTCCTTGATACTAATTTGCCCCAGCAAGCAAGTCAGTGAGATCATTTGTTTAATTCCAAAGTTTTGAGGCCATTCCAGCTCTTGCACGGCAGCCTGTCTCCTGAGTAACAGAGTTAGCAGCACCTCAGCTTGGGTATCAGCTGCTTCTCTGTTTGCTGTCTTGTGTAAAACACTCCATCCACTGAAGAATCACTTCTGGTGTAAAACAATACTTGTCTAATGTGTAGAAAAGTTCAATGGAAAGCAAAGCTCTCTGCATTATCCAGGTCTGGATGCCATATGTCGTGTGAGTTTCTGGCCTGGGCGAGGCAGTGCATTCCTTTTGTGGAGTGTTGCCCTGTGTAAGGGGACTGCAAATCCTCTCTTAACTGCTGGAATCAGTCATCTGTTTGTTGATTTCCATCACTCTTGAAAGAAGGATGTCCAGAAGCATTGCTTTGAAAGCTTCCTTTGGAAGATGTTTTGGTTGCATCTTTCATTGCATCACGTTTAATAGGTGTAGGGTGCAGGAAGAATCCCAGTGCAGATGTGAAACAGGAAGAGATTTTTCCTGCCTCCTGTCTGTGGAGTGCACTATCAGGTTGATTATTCTGTGGCAGTTCCTGTGCTTTTTAATGACCAGTGCCAGCAGTAGCTCTCCTGTCCATCTCATTCCTTTTGTTTTCATGTTCGAGCCCCTCCTGAAGACCCAAGATGAATTTGATCAATGACTACCAGGTGGTGCTTTTCAAGGAGGTGGATAGTGGAGAGTCTCAACCCCACGGCAGAAATGCAGCCTGGCATTTTCCTGGGTTGCAGGGACTTGTGAAGGTGGCTGTGGATCATGGAAACCAACCCTGGCAGCATTTTCGTGGGATTGCCAGATGAGACCTTAGTCAGAGCATACCGTCATCGTTTTCATGGGGCCCACCTTTGTTTAGAGCTTAGAGATGTCTGGCATACTTGTGCATGGATCTGAAATGTGAATATTTCCGTGGGGATTGGGAGATCTTTGCTGCCTTTTGCAGTGTTGGAGCAGCAGGAAGAGCAGACTCACGATCAGGTGCTGATCTCCCTGGGATATCAGTCTATCTGAGATCTGCCTGGACTGCTGGGACAAGAATGGGAGCCGAGCTCTCCCGTAGGTCTGGGTTATAGTTAAAGACATGGAAATGGGGTTTGTGCTTCCATGGTAGATAAATCCCATGGGCTGCTGGTAGCTCATTACCCAAGGAGGGAGGACTAACAAAATCCCCAGAGTCAGGTATTTATAGAGCAGATGTTTCTGCATGAGATGCTCATAAGGATACATTTTGTGATGTGCTAGTTACAACATTAAAACCGCAAAGTTTGATGTCTGGATAACTTAGTCTTAGCATTAATTAGCTATTAACTTGATCCTGCAGAGTTTTCATGCTTATTTGTGTGTGATACATGTGGAAATTTTTTCTCGAGGCATTAATTTTCAGTAAACTTTTCTACAGTTGAAGAGACAGTAAGTGATGTCAGCAGGCCACACTCTTGCTGATACAATATTATAATATTTTTTGCAATCAAAACCTTATCGATGTCTACCTTGATATTAACCCCAGTACAGATCAAGAAGTAAGAAAGCAGGATACACAGTACTGGGATGCTGTTCATAACCAAAGCAGTAAAACAAATGTGCAAGTGGGGTAGCACAAATGAACCACAGAAAAATCTGTTCTGAATGGGCCATAGGGCAAGGAAGGTGTGAAGGTTGAGCTGTTTTGCCTTTAGTCTGCAAGTGTTGCTTATGAATTCTAACACTCTAAAACTTGTTGAGGGAATAAAAAATGTGATACACAGCTCCAGATAAGACCATTTATAGTGCATTTCTGTCACCCTGAAGCTTAATAAGTAGAGTTCCACATTAATAGATGTTCTTGAAGGTGGAGCTGCTATCATTTATTGTTATAGCTCCTGAAAGGTATCTCAGAGAATTTGAATTCTAATTTCAGTTTCATAAAGATGTGGCATTAAAATTCACATTTGTGTTTTTGACACAGAAGGATTAGTACAATTGGAGATGGGAAAACAGCATGTAGAATTCTCTTCCATCTATCCTGTGGAATCATTTTATTATCCACTTTACCTGCCTCCTATCATCAATTGCTAGCGGTGAGGCTGTGTGAGGATTTGAGGAAAGGATGTATTTATCTGTGCATTTCATTTGTGTTCTTAATTGAAAGTTAGTGCTGTTACAGCAACCAGCTCACAATTAAGTGCCTTCAGATTTTGAGAGGTCTCTGAGAAAATGTGGGTTTTCCTAGCTATCCAATTAACACAGCAGCCTGCCTAGATGACCGGGACACAGGAGAGGACCATGGTTGATTTGTTAATTACTTGGAGATTGGCAGTCCCTCTAGTTAAAAGCAAAAACTGGCTGCATGGTCCTGATAGTAGAGGGTGGTAATGATGGTGTCCTGAGTTTTTGAGAGGTAACCTTACACAGCTTTGTGGGATTCAAAGACCTGGAAGCTGAAAGGTTGTCTGTGTTATCATCGAAATTACTGTGTTTCAGCTCTGGGAAGACCTTCCATGTAGGTTTGGTCAGTGAGCACTATTAAGAATCATTCTGTCACTTCGTTTTCCCCCTAAAGAAAAAAGGGGGGAGAGGGAAGGCAGCATTTGGAAAATTGACTTGAATTTTATTTATTTGTTGGGTAATGGCAGGTTAATGCTTATGCAGGGCTGGAGTATCAGTCTGTGCTCGCTGGATGAGTGAGGCCAAGTTCAAAGGTCCCCTCTGACAGTTTCTGCAGTCATTGATAGTTGTAACTTCTAACAACTCCAAGCAGCCTTTCACTCTGGCTCGCTTCTTCTACCTGTGCCATTCTCTTGTGCAGTGTTCAGAGAAATTTAAAGGATGATGTAAGCTATCATCCTTTCCTTGCTAAAGGTGACTGATCTAGGCTTTTTGCTGAATCTGCTGCACACAGCGGTTTCAATTTCTGTGGCCATGATACTGCTGAGCAATCTTGTGACTATGCATGTTTTTCCTAAGGTGGTGAAAGTGTCTTGCAGTTTAGGACTGCTGGTTTTGAAATTAAATTTTTTGGTTTGCATGTTGTTTGTTCTGCGGACTTCAGCTTGTTTTAAGGTGAGTCCCTGGACTCACCAGCAAAGCAGAGAAATGTGTTTGGGGGCACCTCTGGGACTCTGTTCCCCTTTTTGTTCGGGCTCAGAGAGTTGCAGATGTGCATTGCCCATATTTTACTGAGATTTAGTGGGTTTGTCAATCTACTCGGCCTCCTAATTGTTCATCCAAGGTGATGAGTTCTTAATAATTGTAGTGTAAATCAATGCACCTTCAACTTTATAGTGAAGGTTACAGGGCTAAACTTTCTTTCACCTCTCTCCTGTCAGGAATGTAAGTTCAGATGGAGCAGAAGCACGCAGAAGACTAAGAGAGTGTGATGGCTTGGTGGATGCCCTCCTCCATGCTTTGCAGTCTGCGGTTGGCAAGAAGGACACGGACAATAAGGTGAACTTGAGTATTAAAACGTGGTGGATGTTTCCATTAATTTACGCTGAAGTGTTGCACTGAGATGCAACTTCTCTTGCTGGTGTCAGAAGGGGATTATGCTTGCTGCAGGAAATAGAGTATCTCTGGTATCCGTGGTGCTGCTGATGGGGTGTCAGCAGGATGCTGCTGTGTTTCTCTCTATGACTGATGAGGGGAGCAAAGGCTGGCGGCTGAGAGAGGTGGGGAGAGTAGTCCTTTATTGTCAGTGACATTATTGCTATTGTTCTGCATTACTTAATTGGCATTTATAAGTGCAGTCTCCAAATCAGAATTGAGTCCCATTTGCACAAAGCAGCAAAGGAGTCACTTCCCATTTTAAAGACTTTATTCAGCACCATCTCTAAAGACTGAAGTGCTCAGACATTAAGAAATGTCTTCAGACCTGCAGCACTCACTGTGGCGTTTTTTTTTTTTGGTGCAGATTCTATTAATCTGTTTTTATCATCATCTCATCCCATGGCACTTCAAAGTGTATTTATATGCATGAGGAATATCATAACTCTAACCTGTTTAAAAAAGAGCATACTATTTCTTTATATCACCAGAAAGCTTATAAAGCATCGTTATTTTATTCTTTTTGAGTCCCACCATGTGATGGCCTGTGCAAGGGAGTTACAAAGCCCTGTTACTTAATCAGGTAATTTTGGAAGTGGATTTTGTAACCACCTGGTGGTTTCCATTGCAACCTACAGAGCATTGCTCTTGTCAGAACCCAATGTGCTGCGGATTAGCTATTACTACAGGACAACGTGTGTTCTCATTGAAAGCCTCACAAGGCCTAGGTTTTGACCCAGAGAAAATTTAATAAAATGGGCCCCTTGGAGATTGTAAATGTTGGAAGAACAAGAGAGAGACTTGGATTAAAATAAGATCCTTATATGATCATTTTCTGCTGTGTGTTTGATCTTTTGGTGAATTGTATTCTTTATGTAAGATCAAGTGGTATTTTTGATTAGAGAGTTTTCATTTTGAATGGATACTATTTATGAAGTGCTTCACTGTCAAAAAAATAAAATTGGGTTTAGAAGATGAATGAACTTTAATTTAGGGGTCTTGACTAAATCTTCCTTTAGAGCTGTGTGGTTTTCCTGGGACAGGTGGCCTTCTTTTTTCAATTTCCCCAAGCCCTCCTCTGTACAATACAATGGCTTGCAGGTAAGAGGGTGCAATACTTCCTGTAACATAAATTTCTCTGTAACAGTCTGTGGAGAACTGTGTGTGCATCATGCGGAACCTTTCCTATCATGTCCACAAAGAGGTCCCCGGAGCTGATAAGTACCAAGAACTAGATGCTGGTCAGACTACAGGCACGGGAGGCTCTCAGAAGAAGAAGAAAGATGATGCTGGTTGTTTTGGTGGAAAAAAAGCTAAAGGTATGTGTTGCAAAAAGCTCGGAACTGGAAATGGATTTGGGGGTAAATGTTGCTGTGCAGTTCTGCTCTTGCAAGCACATTCATTGTGCTTGTTTGGGATGATGCAGTTTGTGGAGTGTTTGCAGTGTCCTGGCATGTGTTTATCTCTTGCGTTGCATCACCTTAGATATTTGGAATTCTTTTTCCCACTATTGCAGTAATTTTGTTTGGCTTTAAACAGGAGTGCTGCATGCTGACAGGTGCCACTCTGCTGTTGGAAAAAGGTGGATGTGCTCTGCCTCTCCTCGGCGTTGCTGTGTTCTTGCATCTTGTCAAATCTCTGCTCAGTCGCCTTGCCTGGCTGTGTAGCATGTGTGCCCTCCTCGGGAGGCCAGGCCAGCATGGATCCATCCATCCATCCATTCCCCTGCATGGCACTCCTGGCTGTACATCTTCCGTGCCTCCAGACTCTCATACTTGAAAACAAACTAAAAGCCTCCCCTCCCGCTCAACCAAAATGTATAACCTCCCAATTCAGTCACTATTTCAGTAATTTAAATTGCAAACACGATTTTGTAGCTTTTAATTGTCAGTCACTTTTAGACCTGTTCTCTCCTCTGGGGCGTGAGTGTTGCAAATGAGTTTCATTATAAGGGAGGATTAGTACTCTCAGTAACCCCCCTTCCATGTTTCCTTTACAAAGAGACACCAAATGATATCCATTTTCTTTGTTGTTTTAGAGAAATTACTATTCTAGACTGAATTCTGTTTTCTTTCCTTTCTTAGAGAAATGACTATTCTAGATGAATTCAGAGATAATTAATTCCATTTTCTGTCTAGGCTTCGTTCTCCTCATTCGTGTGTACACATATCCTGACTTATTATTTATAGCCAGGTACAAGGAAGGGTTTTGCCCCTGAAGAGCTGATATGGGGTTGTTTGAACTTGATGGACTGCATGCTGCACATTACTCTTTGATCTGACCTGTGCAAGTTACTAAAATATTATGTGTTCACATATGTGTTAAGGAAGTCATCACAGTGTGAACTTGCTTTTGCAGACTAGTCTGTCATCAACTAGATTTGAACTGTTTAAAAGAAAAAATTGATGAGAATCTTCTAATGGCTGAGGGAAAAACTAAAGAAATAATTCTGCCTGCGTGGCCAGCCTGTTCTCACAGGGTGTGACTGAACCTGCGGTGTGATACCCTTTGGAAACCTGCACGTGTGCTGCTGACTCGAGCCTGTTCCCTGCCACTTGCAGTCCCTGTTGTTGCTTTGCTTGAGAGCAACACAGTCCATGGAAACACTTTCAGACACAGAAGCTCAGAGTGCCCTGTGGGAGGAGGGTGTTGTGCTGAGGGAGACCTGGTCCTCCTGCCCTCGGTGGCAGCGGCCAGGGAGCGCTCTCAGGTGTGTGTCCCACGCCAGGTGTCTGCCTGGGCCCACCTGGAGATCCCTGTCCTGGGGCTGTGCACCTGGGTACGTCCTGTTCATCTGCTGAAGCACCACCAGTCATGTTCTTTTGAACAATTTGGTCTCAAAATCATCCAGCACTGAGGATGAGCCTCTGGACTGCAGCAAGCAGTGCAGGCACTCAGTGACAGCTCGGGTTTGGCTCTGTGTGTTCAGCAGGAAATGAAAATATATTTTAATGGTTTTTCGCAGTGCTCTTTTGGAAGTGTGCTGTTCCCTGGAGGAAATCAACTGGTGATAATGCTGAGCTTACAGTTTGCAGGATGTAGATCGAAAGAATAGAGGGTCTCAGACAACTGTTGTGCTTAAAAAATAGAAGTTAAAATCCATTCATAAATGTGCTTTTTAAATCATAAAGAATAGCTCCCTTGTCTTCCTGTTAAATTTGTGTGGATACTGGTCTGAACCTATCTTAATTTTCTCAGTCTAGAACTTCAAAATTGATCTGTTCTCTCCTCTTTTGTTCATTTAATCTCGCAGTGTTTCCATGTGTATTTTTTTTTTCATGGTCATTGATCACAGCATTTCAAACACCTCTGCAAAGGGCTAGTCATTGTTCTGTCCTCTCAATTCTGTGAGCACCTTTTCATTTAATGAAAAGAGAAAGAAAAGGAAAAAAAAGGCTGTGCAAAGAAAGATTGGGGGTTTTCAGCAGGAACAAAAGGGAGAAAGTGGAATACCTTGGTTTGGTTTGGTTTTTTAATTGATAAAATTTCTGTAGTCTTGTAATACTCAGGTTTTGAACCTGTCCTGTGAAATTCTGCCTCTTTGTGACTGTTCCTTTGTATTTTCTTCATCCTGTAAATTTTTGTTTTTCTTTTGCTGCTTTTCTGGTAATTAGAGGAGTGGTTCAATCAAGGTGAGTCTGCAATACTTTCTTTTCATCATCACCATAATACGCTTTGTTCGGCTTTCTCATGCAAGGCTAAGAGCTGAGGTCAAGGTCTTGTTTGTTCACCTTCCCCTCTGCTCCCCCAACTCATCCTCCTGTTCATTTCAGCAGACATGGAAAAATCCTGTGAGGGAGCTTTTGCAGTTTGGTCTTTCCACACCAAGAATGGAAAAAACAAGGATTTTTTCATTCCTGGTGTAAGTGAAATAGGGGAATTGCTGTGCAGCTGGCCTGCTAACCCCAGGAGAGCAGGAACACCCAAGTGTGAGAGTTGTCTCACCAGCCCTGTCAGATGGAAGGCTCTGCTGGCTGCTCTGGGGGACGGAAGTAGCTGTGAGCCACAGCAGCTTGGATGTGTATTCTGAGGGGTCCTTGGCACTTCCTCTGCTTGGGCACGGGCCTGGGCTGCTGCAGCTTTGTTACTGGCACGCAGAGGGGCTGGATGAAGCTACCCCCAGTACCTGTCTCAGGGGATTGGCTTCAGTTTCTCATCCCAGCACAAAAAGTGGAAGTGCACCTGGAATACACAAGTCTGAGGCTAAAGCTTCCCTCAGCTGGGAAGTTGAGAGGCTGTGGGTGCCTGGGTGACTCTGTTACTGAGATTGATTTGGGGGTGAAGGCAGGGGCATTTTCAGGGCGCGACACTTGCTTCAGATCATGGGTTCTGGAGGGTTGAGCCGGAGGAGAAATGGTGGGGAGGGGAAAAAAAAACAACCAAACAAAATCTAATTGCTCCACCCAACAAATGGTGCTGGGTAGTGTTCTGCAGGATACTGATTCTGGACCATGAGTGGTGAGGCTGTGGAGGATGGACTTGTTGACAGGACAGAGCTCAGCCCTTGATTTCTGTCACTCCTTTGTGGCCAGTTCAGTGGCTGTATTAATGAGCACCAAGGAGGATAAGGTGGGATTGTTATGAAGAAGGACTTTCCCTTAAATTTTTATTTCAACTAGAAAGCAAGCATTTGGGAATTAATGCTTCAGCAGAAATGGTCTGGCTGCACCATGGTTTGATTATCCGGTAAAGCAAAACGACATTTGAGGAAGATCAACAACAACATTAGTGGTTAATAACGCTGGGTCACACTTCAGAGTCTGTGCAGAGTTTCTGACAGATGGAAAATGCTGAAGGTCATGTTTTGGTTGTTTCTTACATAATGAAAAGTAGCAAGGGGGGAGCAGGGAAGAATTTTAATCCCACTGTTTCAGAGACTGTAAATTGCATCTTGCACAAGCAAGTCTCATGTCAGGCAATTTTCCCAAACCAGTGTGCTGTGCCAGTCCTACAGCCAGGTCTCATGAAACAGGCCTGTCAGCAGGCGTGTTCAAAACTGTCTCTTGGCAAGGTTTAGAGCTATGCTTCTCATCCGACAGCATTGGCTTTTCTCTGACACGCCTCGGGCTGGAGAACCTGGAGATGGGTGGAAACTGAAAGGTACAAAAACAGGATCTTAAACTTCCCTCCTGCTGCAAGTGCAGTTTGTGCTGTGGTTTCAGCATCCCTGTGGTGCACAACCTGATTGTGATGATCCAGAAAGGGGCAGTGGAGTGCTCCATACAAATCCCAGCCACGTGGGTTGTGTGTGTGTTCACATCCCTGTTGTGAACAAATGCACGGGGTCAAGGGCAGAGCAGGGTGTTCAGAGCTACGGAACCTGGCAGTGATGCTGGTTTTTTCATGTTATCAGGTGGGCATGGGGATGGCCGAGAGGGTTGTAATCAGTAGACTCTTGAATTGCTAGATTTGGTTACCTTTTTATAAAATCCAAACCAATATTTGTGAAAGTCAAATGGGAAAAACAGCTGCTGGGCCTCAGATTGAAACCTTCGCTTTCTGGGTGGATTTGTTTTGGAGTCGTCTTGCAGCTTGCTCACCATGTCTCTGTAGGAAAGCCCTGGAAAATGTAGGTGCTTGGGGTATTTCCAAGCCAAATCCATTTGATTAAGCAAGTAATTTGTAGGGTTGAAATCCCCTTGGTCAGAACTCCATATTCTGAACTGCTGCCATTGGTAAGCAGCTGGCAGCTTCTGCTTTGGCCTGCCAGGTGGGAGTTTCTCAGAGGGCTGAGACACAAACCAGCAGAGGCTCCTCCAAACCAGCCAGTGTTTGCTGTCTGGCCCAGAAATGGAGAGACAGCAAGTGAAGAGCCCAGAGCACAGGTGGAGGGTGCTGTCTTTATGAAAGATGGGTTAGTAAACAGGCAGCTGCTTCGGCATTCCCAGGTCAAAAGTAGCAGCCAGCACTGCACTCCTGGACAATTCCTCCTTAACAAGTTGTGCGCTGACACAGTGCTTACTGAACACTGCCACTGAGAAGAAGGGAACTCTTACTGTGCCATCTCAGTTCTGCAGGGCTGATAGAAGTTCCAAACCAACCTTTAAATTATAGAGAGAATGTTTGAAATTAGTAGTTGTGTCAAGTAAGGTCTGGCTCTCTGAGAACATGTTCTGAGGTTTAAACTATCTAATGGCAGAGACATGAAATTTGGGGTCATGTGAAAAAACAGTTTGTCTTACTTGTAGATAAGATGGAGTCACATTTATTGGTCTCCCTTAAGTCTGTAATCTTTCCTAAACACTGACTTCCTTCCTTGAATGCTTTTTTTTTTTTTTTTAAATTCCCTCTGCCTTGGTTTTTCCTGTCAATGCTCTAAGGGTCAACAAGGGTTTGCAGCCAGTAACTAGGTTCAGCTGCTATTATGAAATGCAACATTCTTTGGTGATGTACAGCACTTCTTCTTTGTGGTATTTGATTCCCCAAGCAATGTGTTGCTCCTTTCACAGAGAAAAAAAAATGGTGGAGGGCTGCAAAGTGTCGCTGATTCCTGTCCCTTCCTTTAGAAAAGATACCTTTCAGGGAGTGCTGTGATACCTGACTGCATGACCTTTTGGCAGCTTAGATGGGCTTTTACATATTTCATTTAAGGACATGACTTCAGAGAAGCAGAACTTCCAGGTCCATGTTTTGTTTTGCACAACAGTTGAAGTTGGCTGGTATTCTATGTTGGCATTTCAAAAGAAAAGTGTGTGATTCCATCCCCTCCCAAAGAAAGGGAGAGGATGGAATACTACCTTGAGGGGAGATTTCCCTCTTGATGTTATTTCTGAATATTCACGATAGTATTTAAAAGCTCGATTCTTCTCTGTACAGTACTGAGTATTTTTATCCTTTTGTCAGGAGGAAAGGTAGAGTGACCCACTGAATTCACTGTGCATGCACCAACCCCCTGCCATAACAAGGCAGGGACTGGCCTTTCCCATCTCGGGGCCTGTTGCCAGTCAAGGCTCACACTGATCTCCTCATTACATTTTCAAGGACCATTTTCCTGTTTGCTTTTAAGCAGCCTGGCTGGTGGAGCTTTCAGCCCTTCCTGTAAAACCTCCATTAACAGCCTGGTAGTCCCTGTGCAGAAGCCACTTCTGGCAGCTTAAATTGCATTGTCTGAATTCATTCTCTCACACCTGCCTTCCCTGCTCTGGAGGGAGAGGGACTAAATAACTTGATTTTCCCCCCTCAAAATAATTTGGGAAAGCTAAATTGTACCCTACTGCCCTCAGAAGCCATGCAGATTCTTGCACTGCCTTCCAAATCTCTCTCTGCTGCCAGTATTCCTCTGATGGCAAGGTTCCTGCTTATCCCACAGCATCCATGCGGGCTTACCCAAGGCAGTGTGTCTCCCTGGGGGCATGGAAACTAACCCTTCCCTCCCCATGTGTTTCTATAACCTTAAATTCTCAACCTGACTAAAACCAGAAGTGCAGGTTTTGTTCTGCTTTCTGTAAAGGATTGCATAAATTAAAACTGATGTAATGGTTTCACACTGTTTCTTAGCAAAAGTATGGAATTATTTCCATTAGCTTCTAATAAACAGTAAAAATGACACTTTGTCGATTGAAGGGCAATTCAAGGTTAAGTTGTTGGCTGCTGTCTGTACAATATATTAAATCTAGGTTTTCCTGCCTGGTAGTGGCATTGAGAATAGAGGCTACAAAGCAAGGCTGTTGTTTTTTTGCTCTGCTGCTGAGTTTTTGCTTCAGCTAAGCTTCAGGTCAGAATTCCTCTGTGAAAACAACAAGTAAACACTGGGCTTCTGAGGGAGGGGCACAGCTTTGCCAAGAAGGGAAATGGCACAATTTTCCAAGGTTTAAAGCACTCTTAAGACTCTCTGAAATGCTAGTGCTAAGCATGTTTGCAGATCAACCTGAAAGCAGCACGGGTGTTTGTCCCTAAGTTCTCATGCTAAAACCTCAACTGTGCAGCTGGACTGCGAGTCAGATACATACAATTATGGGTAGCAGTCTGTGATTTATATTCTGGGTCTGTATCTTCTCCCATCTTGTAGATGCACATGACAGAAACTTACCTGTCAGTATACTGACAGCCTTTTCCGTCTGTTGTCTTTTTTTTTGCACAGGAAAGAAGAATGGGGATTTGGACAGGAATTTTGATACACTTGATTTGCCTAAGCGGTCTGAAGCAGCAAAAGGTAATGCTAATGTTTGTGCTTTTGGAAATAACAAGTAGCTTGGGAGCTGGAGGCTCTTAAAGGGACTTGAGATATGAGCATATCAGGCTGATCTCTTTCTTTTGTAGTCACTTAATTGAAATAATGGATATATCTGTGCATGCTGTTATGTAGTGTTGAGTACTGGATATGACTTTTTATATAAAACTGCTGAATTGGTGGAATCTCGTAGAAGCCTGTCTGATTTGGTGTTAGGTGATTGTAACTCCAGAGAGGGTGAGTGCAAGCTCTCCTCCTCTACAGCTCCATTTGCAACCCACCTGCACCAGAGGTGGCTGTAAGGAGTTGTGAAGTGCACTGGGTGAGGGTATTTAGCACTAACCCCTTCCCCTTTCCCTTCCCTGGTGTCTCTGTCATTTTTCAGCATTCTGTGGAATTGGATGACAGCAGGGATTCAGGTTTTTTTCCCTTTACTGATAGTCAGTCTTACCCTGAGCACAGTATTCCTCTGTGTCTGTAGGGAGCAGTACTTGTAGTTTTCCAGGATCTGGGAGGTTAACAGAAAAATTCTTCTGCCTTGTGCTTTTGTATTTCAGCTCTGGCAGAGGTGGAATCTTCCACAGTCTGCATTCCCTTCTTGCATGCATGGTACTTCTTTTAATTGGAGATCAGGAGGTGATTTGGGATTTTGTCAGAATTCTTAGAGCATTGGATGGTGTTTTGAGACTTGCACAGGTTTTGATTTGAAGTGTGTGCAATGTCTCTGCAAAGATACAGCCATTGTCATGGCAACTGCTGCGGTGCCACCCTGTCAGCCTCACCTTAATGAGCTGTGAATACCCAGAGCTACCTGAGTATTCCTCAGAAGAAACATTTTAAGCTCTTCCCACATCACTCAGAGAATTTTGGAGAGTATAAAGAGACAGTGTGACTCCATGGAGAGATCCATGCACTTGGAATACCTGAATTATGCTCTTTTGGTGACCTTGGTCCAGTCCACTTATTTGTGCTTCAGTTTCCTTGCTGTTAACTGGGAGCAACAACAGCGGCTGTGTCTGAGATCCTTAGAGATGTGCTGATAGTCAGTAATGGTGTAATAATTATACATACATAGTGCTGCACCCAGATTCACAGTGAAGCTCTGATGATATGCAAACTAATCCTAATATGGAGATCAATCTAATCTATTTACAGATACCCTTTATAGTGCATGCAGTTTCTAGTCTCATGCCTAAACACTGATTTTCATTTGGTGCATTATTGCACAAGACCTGCTGTATCTTGTGAAATAATGCAAGATACTGATGTACCTCTTAGAAGCTGCAGTACCATCCTGTTTAGAGAGCTGCAGGAAACTTCTCCTAACCAACCTTCACTGGCTGCCATCAGTTCAGGCTGGGAGTTGATTACAGTGCAGAGCAAGGAGACACCTTTAGGATGCAGGAAAAGAAAGGAATGCAAAATATAGCAAAGGCTTCAGCTTTTGCATTCCTTTCTAACTGTGATTGGAATGTAGGTGCCACTAAAGGGAAAAGATGGAAATCAAGAATTTCTGCAAGGAAATGTATCTTGCATAGCTTTCTTTAAAATAAGATAAAAATCTTTCATGTGGCTCTGTTAACGGTAGCAGTGATGTGCAGATCTGATGGGAGATGTATCTCTCTGAGCTTACACAGCTTGTTATCATATTCAATTGCTAGCAGATCTCACACTCTTGAAGAGGTTGTTTGATAGTTTTGAGATACCCCCATTTCATCAAAGTCAAATAGATGACATATCTCATGCTAGATAAGGTCAGGAGATTAATCCCACAGCGTTTTGAAAGAAGCACTTTGACATGAAAAAAGGCATAAGTAACTATTGACTTGTGTGCCAAGAGTGAAAAAACCAAGACAGTGATGCATTTTTGTTCACTTTTTTACCAGTAGTTTCCTGCCAGGCATCTCATTCACTTGAGAATTCCTGGATACTAAAGGTTCCAACAAGGCTGCTTGAACTTCGAATTGTTCAGTAAAATAAAGAAAATAAAATTGCAGTTTTAAAACCCTTAAGAGCCCTGGTCAGATCTCTGCTATAGAGTATAATTGGCTCTGATGAGATCAGCTCTCAGCTGAGGCAGAACCTCGTTACCAAGATGGAAAAATCATGCAAGTTTTAATGATCAAAAGCACTCAGATTGAGTGACATGATGAAGTGCTATTTCAAAAATCAACAATTATAGATTAATCTCTTTCATGTATTATTAAAGCCATATTAAAGTGAGTTTTCAGCTGGAATCTTTGTGAGCAAATGAAACTGCAGTAATAAGATTTGTTCATGCAATGCAGCAAATGAGCATTGTGGTAGTTAACAAATACTGGGATGTAGTGGTGTTAAGTTTCCTGTAATCTTGTAGTCAACACCCATAGAGCTTATCTGATGGATCTAAAGATGTGATCTCAAAAACTCGACCTCGTGGTTTCCCTTCAAGATTCTCCTGGGTATGACCACTGAGCTTAATTGAGAGTGTGCTTATGATCACTTGAAAAACCATGAACTAGCAGCAGCAAACTAGTTCAGATCTATTTTCTATCAGTTCTGGGAACTTCATTTTGACTCCAAATTACTTTAATGGTGGGAATCACTGCCTGTCCTGTAGCCAAACATCATAAAACCAGAAATTTCTGTAGATTGTGGGCGATATCTGTGCAGGGTGCAGAGGTTTCTCAGTCCTTCTTCAGAACATCTGTCCTGCTGGTACAACAGCTTAGGAAAATCTTCATATCCTGAAGAATCCAAAGGCTCTTGTGAGTTGTAACCTAGTTTTAAATGCTAGTATTTTNAATTTATTTGTTCTGGAGAGGAATGAATGAAGGAAGGCAGTTCTCTTTTTCAGAGTGATGAGCTAGAGTCACTTCCTGATGGCTCCTGGTTTTTTAATGGGAATCAGGTTTTGCTGCAGCACATCGTTTGAGCAGCCCTGAAACCATTTCTAAGCCTTTAATAATTTTATGTGCTAGGCATTCTGGCAGGGGAAAGCTTCCAGTTCAGGGTTGTTATCTGTGGTGAACTGGATAATGTCAGACGGGAGAACTTGCAGTGCTTTCAGAAGCTGTCTCATCTGATATTAAAAAATAAATGTATATGCCCTGGCAGTGTCCAGAGAACTGCTGTCCTCGTGAGGAAAGATTGTGAAAGAGAAGCTTCTTGTTTCCTCTTTGTTGAAAGGAGCATATTTTTTTTTCCTGACAGTCAAAGAGAGAGGGAGGATAAATTTTGGGAGAAAGTTATATGAGCTTGCATAGAGAAGGGAGCAGCACTGACAAGAAATTATGAATGCTGTCCTCAGAACCTTGCTAAATTTAGGACTTTCAAAAATTGCTGCTTCTGTGAGGGGGTGGGGGGGGAGGAAGTCTTGCTGAAATCCCTTCCCCAGTCTAAAGTAGGTCAGTGATAGTGGTGCTGGCTGCCTCCTCTGCAGCGTGTTCTCTTCTGCACTACCACAGCGCTGATTTCTCCTGTGTACACATTAAATACATAGCATAGTACAACTCCTGTGCTTTGTTCACAGAGTCCTTATTTCTGAGCAGGAGTAGTGGCAGGAGGCTCAGGCACTGGGGGAAGATCAGGATTAATCATACCTGTGCAGGGGAAGGCAGTGTCTCAGATGGCAGTACCTCTGCAGTAAGGTTTCTTGAGCAGAATCAGGATTGATGTGTGTCAGCCCCCCAGAGATGTTACAGGAGTTGTAGCATTTAATCCTCCTGTGTGGAGGTGTTGGACTGTCTACCTCTGCTCCTCTGTGCTGGAGTATGGGAGGAGAAAGTCCAGAAGAGGAGAACAGTTTTTTATGTGGAATCAGCATTAGGTTATTCCTAATTAAATCCAGACCTCTGTGCTGTCTGGTTTAAGCAAATCTCCTGGCTTGTTGTTTACGTGCACATGCATCTGAGGGCAGAGCAGTAGCTGCCCTAAGGAGCTTTGGGTGTTGAAGTTCAGCTCTCATTTCAGTTTGTTTCATTAGGGAGTTGAAAGTCTTCAGCCATAACGAGATGTGCAGGTACATTTCAGCCGGGTGGATGAGCTAGCTCATTTTCTCCTTTGAAGCAGTTATTAAAGTGGTTATTAATTTCTCTTTTCTGTTTTGATTACTTAAGTTTAGTTCCATTTAATGGGAACATAAGTTTAGGAGAGAGTTGTGCTGAAATACTGAACTAGTGTTAAAATGCTTGTAATTGAAGAAGTCTATTTTTTTGCAGTGGGGACGTCCCAAAAAAGCTGAATTTATTTGAAAGCTGAGCTTTGTGTGTACACTTACCTTGGCCAGCAGCCTATGTAGGCAGGGAATGAGATTTTAGATGAACTTGTCAGCAGGTGAATTTCTTCTTCTCCATTATCTGAAATCCTCAGTCACTTTCCATGTAGCCTCATGCTGATGATAGATTTTCTATTCCAGAAGGTGAGTGTTTAAATTCCCTTATAAATCTTTGTATTACTGCTCCAGGAAATTAGACTTCCTGGCACTGTCAGGGTAATGACTTTAACTTAGTAGATTACAAAAGTGCTAGCAATTTGTCTTCAGCTAAAGGCAACATGTAGTGGAAGGAGAGAGAAACTTCACTTTAGTCTGGCTTTAGTTTGTAATTAAGATTGGCTGCGGTTCACATTTTACTGCTGCTTTAATTTGCTTTCTTTAAATCTTTACAAGTTGACTCAAGCACTCACCTGCCCTTTCCAGCTCCCTTCCATCATTAATTTTGATTGTTGTATTGTGAATAAGTGAGTAGAACTGATTGATTAATGGCACCATCCACACCCCTCCTGTGCCTGCTGGTGGAAATTCAGGGTCTGGGAAGATCTCCTCTGTGAGAGCAAGTCACATGTTCTTGTATTAACATCTTCTGAGTATTTCATGCACGTTGTTGAGAATTCCTATCAGAATTATTAAGTATCTCTCATTTCTGTTGCTTTACTAAGCTGAGTATTCATTTTGGTCCCATGTGTTTTTCATAATTTACAAAGCAGTGAAAGATTTCTCATCTGTCTTCCAGTGCTTTGAGTCAGAGAAAATTTATTGCCTTGAATAGGAAAATTCCCATATGGAACCTGGCCTTGCCAAACTTTCTCTAGTCTGATACCTTTAAATTCCCCTTCTTTTTCGCAGTATTTTTAAGGAATTCAGAGCAGGCACCTGTGGATTTTTCCTTTCTTGTGTACACTTTCCACAGCTGACTGCTAATTTTTCTGGAATCCTCTGCCTTCTTTCTCATAATCTTCTCTGATTCTTAGTTCCATGTTCTTATTTGTTCAGAGCTGGTGGACACGTGCATGAGTTTCTCCCTGGCCTGCTGAGCTGTGCTCTACTGGTGAAAACTTTTTTGTGTTCTTTATGGGTCTGCTAAATCTGAATATGTAGAACATAAGTTGTAAGTTTAGGGTTGGAACTGAAGGCTTTGAAAAATCATACGAGAAGATGCAGTTGGAATGTGAATTGGAGGTCCAGGAGTACTGTTCTGTCTCTGCCACTAATTCTTTTCCCTAAAACCCCAACAACTTGGTAATACAATTCTATCCTACAATGTTCTTACTTTGGAGACTGTAAGGAAGCGTTTTTCTGGGAGAAATACTAAATGATATGAGTGAAACCTAGTACAGCAACTGCATACAGCAGTGCTGCTGAGACTCACAGCTCTGCTGTGTGGAGTTCAGTTATTCCACAAAATCACATGAGAGGAATGTGAGATGTTCCAGGACCAGCTCTGGTGTTATCTGTCTGCTCAGGAATGTGAAGAGCAGCTCCAGCTTTGCATCCTCATAATTGCTGCCGTGTTTGTCAAACTGTTGCTCTCTGGCTTCTGAGAATGCCTCGACCTTGCAGTTCTGAGCTGTGATTTCCAGTCCCTTGCTTCGTCCATAGGGACATCCAGGCAAAAATTGTATTTACAGATAAGACAGGCTGGATTCCTGGTAGGGCTGAAATGGCATCTGTGGAACAGAAAAGCTCTTGCAGCTGAGTTAGGGAAAGCACAGTGTTTGTGTGAGTAGACTGTGCTGTGAATGGCCCAGGTGAGAGATTGTGTCAGGAAGATTTAAGCTGGGGACTTGCAATAGTTCTGCTACATGGAGGATATAGAACCAATGTAAACTGGAGAAGAAATTTCAACTGTGGTATTTAAATGCCACCAACACCTCCCCACCCCAAGCACGGACACTTCACAGCGTGAATGTCTTTCAGCTTTAGGTTGTGTAGCTTTGAAGTTTAAGCTGAGGGACCAGTGGGAAACAACTGCTGGGGCAGGGAGGCAGGAGGAGCAGTTGTAGTGATATGAGAATTCCATTCAGCTCTGTATTTATAGAAGCTGAAACTCTTTGTGAAGTCCATCTTTGTCTGGCTCTGCTGTAATTTGTTTGCCTGTAGATCTCCTCATTTTCCCTTTGTCTTCTATCTCTGTCTTAACAGCTAGAGGTCACGTGCAGGATGAGTTAGGATGACAGCTTTGTTTCTGAATCATTTCAAACTTCTGAATGAGAAAAAACTGACTCACTTCTAAGATACTTTGGTTATCTTGGAAATAGTGAATCAGCATCCTCTTCTTTATCCTTCTTTTGCATTCTGGAATGTTTAGTCTCCCTCAGCACATGAGGGGGAAAAGATGACAGTTGGAGGCAAGATTCTCCCCACCTTTAGGTTCTTTCACCTGTGGCTCTCATAAAAAGACTCCATTAGTCAGCTTCCAGCTCCTTCTTGCCTGAGGCTGACACCCAAGAATATAGACCTACTATAGTAACTAGCAGTATCTTCAGAAGACAGGAATCCCAGGTGGTAAATTCCCTTTCCAGCTTGATGTGAATTTGTGGCCAAGTTATAAGTGCACAGAAAATGAGATTTAGGCATCTTAAACAGGAAGAACCTATATATACTTGCATAATAAAGTGGCCAATGAAAAACTAAACAGCAGGAGCTCCACTAGAGCACATGGTAATTACAGCAGCTAATAAGGAGATGGAGTGATCTGGAGCCTCAGCTAAAGACAGAACTGGAAGGAGAAGAGTCTCATTTTCCCAGTCCAGCATTGCTACTGACTTTGAGTGGCCTTAGGCAAGTTAATAGCATTCAGTTGCTGGGGCTGTAGTGAACCTGTTTGTCAAGAGCCTGTTATTTCCACTCCCTTCACTAGAAGAATCACTTCACCAAAATAATAGCTAGAATAATTACCTTCACTAAAATAATTAGTGTTTTCGCTGCTGCTGTGATAACCAATGCAAATGGAGAGCACATGATACATTTGTAAAAGCAGCAAAATTCTGCTGAAGTATCCTGTATCGCAGCTGTTGCTAGAAAACTTAAATAAAAATACAGTTTCAGTTAAAGGTGGATGGTAGAGGTTTGCCCCGGTGAGATACTGTGGGAATGGACCGAGGCATTAATGTTACAGAGAGAATTTTGAAAATATGTAATGCTGTGAATTGCTTTGTGCTCTCACTAAGCATATTGCACTTACTGTGTGTTTTTATTGAGAAGTTTAACTGCATTATTTATGATGCTTCGTATAGAAAGGTGTATACATGAACCAATGCATAACTTGAAACATTGATAAGTTTTACTGCCCAGCTGCATTTACTTCAGTTGTAGCAATGGGTGCTCTCTGGCAATGCAGCATCTTAACTCTTCAGCCACTGGTTGGATTTTCATGTCATTTCCACTTGGCTAATATTTCTGATGAAAAATAGTTAATGTTGGAAAGCTATAGTTGTCAGTCATATGTTTTTAATTTTCACAGCTTTGGCTGTACTGTTTGCCCTGCTGAGAATGGCTAATTCTCTTCCCTCCCTGCATTTCAGGTTGTGTATATGTTTTTGCATGTCTCATTTAGCATTTCTATTCTACAAGCATTTCTAATTGTTACTCTAAAATAGAATGCTTGTTATTACGAAGCATAGCTCATTATACAGATGCTGCTCCAGGACTGTTTATAAAATGAGAATGTGCCAAAAAAGCCTGCCAGGAATAAAAGCAGGAGTTGATGGGAAGGTGCTTATCCCTCATAACTGTAGCTGCCTCAGTCCTGGGACTCAGTCACTGCAGTGTAAGACTCACTCCGTGCACCCATCCATCGCTGTTGCATTATGCCAGCCTCTGCCATGCCACTTAGTTTCAGTTAAGAAACAAAACCAATGAAATCTCTCAAGGTCCCCCCCCTTCCTTTTAGCATAAGCGTAAAAAATGAGATGATCCTTTGAAGAGGGGTCTGAATCTGAAAGTTGTCCTGGTTGCCCAGCCAGTATTGCCAGGAAGCTCAGGGAAGAGGAACTCAGCTTCTGTCAGAATTTAGCGATTAAATTCCGTGTCAAAATCAATTACAAAAACCTTGTTGCACGAAGTTACTGTTGTCTCTGGTGTCCATCAAAAGTACCGCAGCAAAGTTGTGCTGACGAAGCTGCTTGACAAGTTAAGAGAACTGCAGAAAGTTTCAGAACAGCTGAGGCAGAAAAATGGTGTAATGTTGATTTAAATCCCTTGCCAGATTTCCAGAAATAGTGTGAGCAGAAGCAAAGGAGGTAGTTACAGCTCCGGGTGAGTGTTCTGAAGGCTGTGCCTTTTAGGAGTAACTGAAATGTGGCTTTCTGAGAGCCTGACATGACTCTGGTACTTTCAGAACTCCCCCCTAGACAGACATCACTTGAGTGTCGCTGAAAGCATCTGTCCCACCTGGTATCCTTCTGCCCACAGAAATGGAGAGTAATGCCACCTAATTGGGCATTGGAGCAGGTTCCTAAGAGGGGTTTTGAAGGGTTCTTTATTATCATTGAAGGATTTCAAGACCTGACCGGACAAAAGCATAATAGCTTGGTCTAATTTTGGCACTGAGCCTGCTTTGAGCAGGAAGCTGGCCCAGGTGACCTCCCATGTTCCCTTTCAGCCTAGTTGTTCTGTGTGACTCTCATTAACTGATTACAGAGCCAGCCAGGAAAAGTGTATCTACAGAAAACCAGCACATTTTTCCAAAACAACTTAATCCAAAACTGCTGGATTAGGTGACTCAGGTGAGAAGAGGAATGAGAGAGTCCATTTACCCATGGAACCTGAGAAAGGAGCATATATAGAAAATTGAGTGTATCAGGTTGCACCTCAAGATACGGCTTGTTTCAAAGACAAATATTTTTTTACTTATAATATATACTTCACTGGTGCCAGCACAAAAAACCATGGAATCCTCAGAACACTCGATAATCAGCCTTTGAAGGTCTGCTTCTAACAGCTAATGATGGGGGAGAGAAAGGGGAATGAAAATCAAATAGTTGTGTGATTCTGAACTAATTGCAAATTGTGGTACTAGAGATCAGGCAAGGAGACCTTCCTTATAGTGCAGCCAAGACAGGGAGGTACATGCATTTTCTCCACTTTTGCTTGAACAGTATTATAGTTAATGGGGAGCCTTAATCATAGAGTTAATCTGAAAATTAAAACAAACTGGATGTCACATAACCTGGGCATTTTAAATTGCAGAAGCCACTGATGCTCATTAGTTAGGCTGAAGCTGCAGTCAAATTTTGCAGAAGAGCAAATAAAGAGAATCAAAAAATTAAGACTTCTGTTTTCTCAGCATTAATTTCTGGTGTGTGTACCTGCACAGCTGCTGCAGCCCTATTATCTGACTCATTACTTTGTAAACCACTGTGAGATATCTTGAATGTGAAGGCTGCTATATAAAGCCATATTTATTTCTGTAACCCCGAGTGCTCTGCACAGGCTTAAAAGCTCCCCCCCTTCTCCACCATGACAGGGGAATTATAGGAGTTAATGTGCCATATACCTCTAACTGTGGATTGAAGAAAAATGACCTTGAACTGAGAGGCAGGCATTTTACATGGTAAAGCAGTCACTTAAATTTACCTGTCAACTGGAGGCGGGGGGAACCTTACCTCTGCATGGTTTAGAAGGCAATGTCAATCCAACTGCTGGTTGCTCTGAACCCACTGAGAGCTTGATTGCTGACCCAGGCATTTCCAGGTGATCAGTGAGAATGTTGATCAGTATGTGGTAGAAAGGAGAGCGTTTTTATTTCGGCCTCACAGACCATTAGTTTCAGCCCTGAATTTTCTGTGTCTTGATCATAGGGAAAATTGGAAGTCTGTAATAGCATGAAATGTTATTTGTCTGTGCAGGAATAGACCGTGGTTCAGGCAGATCTGGAAGAGGCGATGTGGAGAGCAGTCTTTGCACCTTGTGCCCAGTTCAGTTGTGTTTTGCACACCTTGCTGTCACTTGACTAAAAATACTGTTGCTTTGTAGGAGAAATCTGGAGCAACTTTGTGGGGTTTTTTACCAGTATCCCCAGTAAAGTGTTAAGTGCCAACACACTGTGACAGTCGACTTGAGCAGGCCGGGTCTAGATCAGCAAGACCGAACTTGTGTGGAAGGGGAAAGGGGGCACCCCTGCTGAAGTGAATTGTGCAGTTAGAGGGCATTGCAGTGGCACAGCTGGCATCAGAGATGAGATTGCCTGATTCCTAAAGCAATGTCTCCCTAGCTTGCTTGTGCTAGCAAGCCCACTCCATTTAGAGATGTCAGTTCTTCTTGTCCCTCTCATACAAAGCCAGGAAGAACATTTAATCTAATGAGTTTTGTTTTGAGACCTCTAAAATCACAACCAGCAAATCTGTAATCACGATTGAGCATATAAGTGCATCTTATCCTGCTGAGAGCTTAAAAATGATGAGCAAGAAAAACATCTCCAAAGACTCATTCAGAGTGTGAGGGGACAAGAGTAAGGTCTAGACAAAGGACCTGCCTTACCTGGAGTGTCCCCAGTGACCTTTAAACACTTGGGAAATTGGAAGCCTACATTCCTTGCAGATGCAGGTTTCCCACTCCTCTTTTGGGGTTACTTTTCACATTGAGTAATAAAATGAAAGAGCACACAAGGCAATCTGCAGATGTGTGAGAGAAGAGATGAGAAGTGGGAAGGATGACTGAGGTGTTGTGTTCTTGGCAGCGTGTTCAGAATTTCTCAAGGAATGAGAAACTGGGGGTGTTAGGAGCATGAGACCTAATCCTTTTTATTCAACTACATGAGAGTTGCTCCTGGGAGAGTATTTCAGGTTAGTGATAGTGTCCAAAATGTAAGACTTGGTAAATGCACGTGTGGCTTGGATTTGGGCAGTTCTGCAAGGTTTTGCTTAATAGTTGAATTCTATCAAGCACGTCTCCTCCAAATCCAGCATCCCTGCTTGCTGAAAACAATGCTGAGATTAAACCCATGGGCAGTAAACTGTATTGGCAGTTTTCTGGATGGCTGGATCCTACTTTCCCTGAAACATTGAAGATTTGGTGCCAGTTGTTTTACGTAAGTCTGGAGACCTATTTCTAAAATCAAACTCTGGACTCAGATGGCCCACGAGAAGCCATCAGGGCATTCATAACATCGCCTTGCATGGAGAAATGGGTATAGGCCCTAATATGATGGAAATTTCTATACTCCTGAGGAAGTATCTCACCTTATTTACATTTATACTGACCTTTTCAGAGTTTTCTATAGGCATAAACAACCTCCACAGTAAATGTCAGCTTCTGCTTAGAATCTTTTACACGGGTAATTTTAAGCTCCATTTTTAATTGCATAATATTACCATAAGAAAGCTGCATTGAAATTGAAAACTGTCCTAGACAAAGTGGCTGTTGGGTTAGGGATCTTTTCACTGTTTTAAAGGCGATGAAGGGGTTTCAGAGAAGCTGTCAGAGTTGCTTTGAGGTAGTGGCTGCTGTGGCTTTGTTACAGAATTTCTCATATGATTTTCTGCTGGTTTATGAATGCAGGCCATTGCTGTAGGGTGGTGAAGATGGGGCAGGCTGTAGTTGGATGCTGTGTAATGTTCCCCTTTGCCTCTTGAAAAATGTCTCTGTGCTCTCTCTATTCATTTCAGCAAAGTATCTCATTCATTGCTACACACTGGGGCCCCAATCTCTTCTCTTTTTCTTTTTAACTTGCAAATAGATTTATTTGTGGTTGTATTGTGTGTGTGTGTTTAGCCAGCGAAGGCTTCGGGGAGCTACTTCTCTCCAGATCATGTTGTCTTACTTCACATTCTGGTCCAGCTTGAAGTTTTATAGCAAGATCTGTGTTTCCAGGAAACCTGTTATTCTATAGGCAGAGCTGATTTTGTGTCAGTTCTGCCTGTGATTATCCAATATTCAGGCAGTGCGCCGAACAGCAGGCCGGTTTGCATTTAATAGAAACTTCCCTGGTTTTCCAGAAAGCTGCAGAGAATGGTTGGCAGGAAGAGGGAGAGTACCTGTTCACTCAGTACTTTGATGGGCTATGTTCCAGTGTGTCCCAATTTAAATGAGGGAGGAGCAGCAGCATCTTCTCTTGTCTCTCATCGTCTGTAATCCCTGCCTGGATACGGTGCTTTGAGGATGAGTGCAGAATCTCTGTTCTTGGAGGCATTAATGTTTCTAGCTTACACTGAGATCCATGAGAATTAAGTACCCAAATACGGTACCTTAAAAAAGCTGGGCTGCAAGGTCCGTTTTTTATTAGAGAAGTTAAGGAAAACCTTCTGTGGTGCTTCCACTCTGGCCTGACATTCATTTGACATTGAAAACATCAAATTCTTTTTTTTGAATGCTTGGGAGATACTTGCCTGACAGCAGCACAGTGACTGTAATTGAGACAGATTAGAGGCACTGGGCTGCCTTTGGGTGCATGAGGCAGCTTTCATGAAATGGAGAGAGGAATTGAAACACTTTTGACTTTGGAAGCTGGAGCAGGAACTAATTAGCGATTTCAGGACACAAACAGGATTGGAGGAAGTGTTTGGGTTGGCGTATAATAAATTATTTATTAACATGGGGGAGTCTTTCCATATGGCAGTTGCTTATAAAATGCTTATAAAGGCAAGATTGCAGGACTTTGCACATAATGAACCAAACAGGCTTCGGTCCCAGTGATTAGGAACCACTGACCTTTCATTTCTGCAGGCTGAGACTGGACCTGGTAGCTTCTGCTCAGCTTGGATTCTCATAAGCTTCCCCCAAAAAAGATTAGTTGTTTATATCCAAATATTTCCTTCTTACTGGGATGTATTTTGAGATGTTTGATGTTTCTGTGAGGGTATAGCCACTGGAGAATAGAAAAATTTATTCTGCCTTCTTATTTGAGGAATTCAAGCTGTGGAGCTCTGTAGCCCTTCACTGCCTTAAGCAGACAGGCCTCTAACAAGCAGCTGAATTCATATGAATAACCAAATACCTGTGTAATGGCTTATGACCATTTATGAGACTTTATATAAAAATCATGATGAGCAGTGGAAGTATAAGAAGACTCGGTGAAGCATGAGTAACCCAGAAAGAAGCTTTCAGTTTGGCTTCCGAGCGTATTTCAGTGTGCGTGAGCTCTGAAAGATTTGGGTTTTTTCTTGACGTTGTTTTTCCCTTGGCACCGAAGATAAAACCCAGACATGCTGCGAAGGGGAGAACCTGACAGGTGCCAGCCCGAGTGGAAACGCTGTCAGTCGATCCTTGTCTGTCGCAGCTCCGGCTCTGATCCACCCAGGCGCTTGTCAGGACCGTGGGGGCTTTCAAACCCGAGCAGGAGGTCCCTCAGCAGCGGGAATGTTTCGAAGTGCAGTCAGCGGAAACCCCCATAAGTCCCACACCTGACAAAGTAATCCTGTTTCTGTAAATTCCTGAGTGATGGAGGATTTGGGTTTGCCTCGCCGGTTGGTTTCAGTGCCAGCACCCAGTGTGTTACAGCACAGAAGGGCTGACCACGGAAGGTGCTGTTGGTCCTCCCACACCTCGGCTCCCCACAGGCCTGGTGGAGAGCAACAGCATCCGTGGAGGGCTGGAGGAGTGTGGCTGCTGTGTCCAGGCAAAGCCCTGGTCAGTGCTGCGGCCCCCTTGAGCCCAGCCTGGCTCCAGGATTGCGGCCGCTCCCTCCCTCAGCTGCCGGCTCTGCAGAGCCACCTCACACCTCTGCGCTCCGAGTGCTGCTTCTGCCTGGTGCTGCACCCACAGCTTGGCACTGCAGAGCACTGCAGCCTCTCCTCCAGCCCACAGCCCCTTACAAGCGTTGGTCTGCTGGGCTACTGTGTCCAGTCTCTCACATGGAAGGGGAGGGCACTTGGTGGGACCATACCTGGCCTCGTGATCCAGCACATTTCATACACTGTCTTGGAGACAGGAAAGAAGATATTTAAGAGGTCTGCAGAGGTAAGAAAGGTTTTTCTGTGCTTTTTCTACCTTTCTTGCATACCTCAGTATTTAATGTCTGAGGGTGTGTGGATATTTTGACTAAATAGGCATTACCATGTAGGTTTTTTTATTTTGTCATGTAGCTGCCTGCTGTAGTGTTTCTTCCCTTTGCTGTGCTTCTCTGCTTGCTGGCGTTTTATGACACAAAGTTTATAAAGCTGTTCAGTATCTCAACAGTTCTAAATAATGCCAGAATCCTTTTAATAAAATAAAAATACTTAGGTGGCATCTGGAGCCAAGGACTAAAGCACGATTCCTTTTGCAGTAAGTTTTTCTCTGCAGACAGGTTTCTACTGAGCTGGGAGGAAGCTAAAAGCTCGCTAGCTTCCTGGAGTAAGAGCAGCTGATTGGCACCTGGAACTGCAGAGCTGAGTTTTACAGGGGCTTGAGGCCAAGAAAGGGCAATTTGGAACACATGATCCTTGGTTAAACACACACTGAAGACCAGGGGAAAGAAAATGGTAGGCTTGGGCAGCCACAAGTTAAAGGAAGGAGTCCCTTAACAGTGCTGCTGATTTTCAGTGATGACTCTAGTTCTGAGACATTTTTGTGTTATGAGGCTCTTAGACTTGTTGATAAGACAGTAACAGCAACACATTGTATTACACTACTGGACACAGCTGTGCTGTAATTCTTTTTTCTTTTTTTTAAGTGGGCTTATCTTCAGGGAATCACTTAGTATCTCTCTCTTTGATAAACACATTTTATACGCTAAGCTCAAACCTGCTGATGGTTGGGCTGGACAATTAGGCATCTGCACTAGTAATGGCAGTGAAAAGAGTCTCGGATCTCAGGCCTCTTCAGCTGCACCACATGGCAGCTGTGATCAGAAAGCTGTGTTGTGCTTTATGGAGGTGTAGGTGGGGGTTGTAAGGACAATGTTTTTGCCTGCTTTTGGTTTTCTCAGTTTAAGGAAAAGTCCCAGAAAACACACGTGTTCTGGCATGAATACGTGAATGCACAGTTGAAAAAACACGTTTGTTTATCTAATATGAAAAGTAACAATTTTCCTCAAGTTCCCAGTCCTCATTAACTTTGCCAGCCATCTTTTTATTGCTTTTGTTCTTTTGGGAAAGCTTAGCCAAATGGAAAAGGCTTTTGCAGTACGCTCCAAAAAGCAGTGGATCCAAGCCCTAGCAAGGCAGAGAGAGTAAGCATGTTCAGGGCTAGAGATTCCTCCACTTACAACCTTTCCCCATTAGGAAGAAAGGGCCACTTCCCACCTGCTTTTACCAGATGAGGCATTCTGTAGTGTCACCTCGTTACTGCATGTTTCCAGAGCTGCAATTAGGAAGAGATCTCTGGCAATGCCATGGGTTTGGATTATTGTGGCATCCCCACGTGTTCTTGGCTGGTGTTAGCAGCTCTGAGGTCAGCAAGTTGACAGTTCCTGAGCCCCTCCACATTTTCTACTGGTGTGCTGGCCTAAGCACCAGGAGCCAGATGAGCCAGGTGGGCTGGGAAATGCTCTCCTTTCTGGAGAGGATTGTGCAGTCCTTTGAATTGCGTTCTCTGGCTGAAAGGGAGGAGTGACAAAATAGAGCTGTTTGGTGATACACAGAAGGAGACACCCTCGGGGCATGTGAGCGGTCACCAAGCACTGCCATCTGGGTCCTTTCAGTGAGGAGAAGGAAAACCAGTCAGTCATGTAATTCTGGACCCTCACAGAGACAGGAACAGACTGTCAGAAGCACCCATGGCCAATAGGAGCAGCAGCAGCACTGAGATCTAAAAGAATAAGCATCGATGTTTGACCTTGTCACTGTTATTCACATATCCCTGTGATATAGCAGACAGCATCTGGAAATTCAGGTTTTTCCTCCCAGGGAAACAAAACATGATCAATCACACGCTTGATATTGATCTCGTATGCACGGGCCAGATTGCTGTCTGTTTAAAAAGTCCCTAGTGCATTGCACATCATCACTGTGCCCAGCTCCTTTTGGTATCAGCTGTTAGAGGTGTGAGCCCAACCAGAAAGCCTCAGGAAGGAGCTTCCTGAAGGGAGCAGGCAGGAGTGCTCACATGTAGGAGCATTGCTGCTCCCTTGGCATATTGATCTGCAGTCAGTGAGATCACCAGCCTGATAAGCATAATCAGTCTTTTGTCTTAAAACACTCTAGTGTTTGAAGCAAGAGTAAGGGGCAAGCAGTAAGAGAGACTCCCCTAGACACAGCATTTCTCCAGGCCAGGGAGTGCTCATCTCTAGCTTAGAGTCCCGGGTGTGCCTGAGCTGCCAGAAATTCCGTACCCGGCATGGCTGGCAGTGTCACACTGTGAAACCCTGCAGAGCTGGCAGACCTTTGATGCAAATCAGTTTCATACTCACTTACGTACGTGAGCCAGGATTTCGAACCAAGTCCCACTTTGAGATGTTGCAGTGGTGATGCAGGGGCTGGGCTGCTTTCTGGGAGCTTGCAGACACCATGGTTAGCTGGTGGTGGGAAAAGGGGAACCTGTACTTCAGTTTGCATTTGATACGTAGCTCACAGTGCAGAGACTCCAGTGTGTGCTCTGTGTGCGAGAGAGAGAGAGAATTTTATTTAATGTTTGATTTTTAGATAAAAATTGCATTTCAAAACAGATTTGCTTTTGGAATAACATGATTATCCTGTTCCCTTTAAAAGAAAATGCATTCAGTTATCACTGTGAAGTAAATAAAAATAACTTTGGATTAGAGAAGCTGGCGAGAGAGTAAGTGTTAACATTTCATGTACTGTACTGAGAGTCTCCAAGGTCAGAGGCAAGTCTTCTGGGACTGGGGTAAAGGAAGCTATTTACATGAACTCTCCATTTTAATCATGTAGCCAAAGGGCTTAATGTTAACTCCAATCCAAAGCATTGTTGCTTGTAACAATGGTGCTTCTCAAAAGCAAACAAAAACCATTGCCAAAGGTGACCTAGAAATGCTTAAATGTGCTGCAGTTCACCCACGTGTCTCGTCTCCCTGCGGGTGCAGACCTTTAGCAGCTCTCCCATCCCTGCATCAGCCTGGCTGCTGGGGATTCCCTGCCCTTTAGTGACAGCCCTGCGGGACGGAGCATTCCCCTTTTAAACCAGTAGCTTGGGTAGTGCTCCAGTTATCTGCAGCAGCTTTGAGATTCTTATTAAGTACTGGTCCTCCAGAGCCTTTGCTGCTGATTAGTGAGGAGAAAAGGCTGTTAATGGAACATCTCCAGTTGCCAAGAGACTTAGCTGCATATGCTTGGAAAAAGACTTTGTATTGGGCAGTGTGTCAAACACTGTTGGGAGAAATGCTGCTTGCAGGTCCTTTGGAAAGGGAAACTGTATTTGCTGTAAAATGTGTGGTCACAGAAAACAGAAGTGCTGGAACTCACACAAGGTCAAAATGGGTTGTTTGAATGAGCCACCTCTTTGTTGAATTGCATATTCTTTGGATATGAAGTGGGTTGTAACCAACCTTGTACAAATCACACTCTATAAGAAGGTACTTTGATGACAGATTGTGGAGCTTGGGAAATGTAAAGAATAATAGAAAGAGCAAAAGCCAGTTTGCTTTCCCAGGCATCCTTTCTTTCTCCTGCACTGCCTTGCCCTCCCATTTCCTTTCCTTGCTGCCTTTCTGTCTTCCCTGCAGTCACCCTAGCTCGGTGTTGTTTTTTTGCATACCTCACTCTTGGTAGTGCTGGTAACATTCCTGGTACATCCTTTGGGCTGGGGATTTATTTGCTTCCCTTTTTGAGTAGCATGCCAGTGCTGCTGTCATTGTGGGAGTACGTGATAAGCCGGGAAGAGTTTACATCATTTTAGAACTTGTGTATGACTTAGTAGATTACTTGGAAAGGTCACACACTGTGGTGTTCATTTCCTAAATAGAAAAACTCTTCTTAAACATTCCCTCAAGCCTGATTCGAGTCTTGTGTGTCCCGCATTACTCCAGTCCTTCTTTTCAATACTATTCAAAGGCTGTTCTGTCT
The DNA here is from genome assembly GCA_013398055.1 of Ifrita kowaldi. NCBI lineage: Eukaryota > Metazoa > Chordata > Aves > Passeriformes > Cinclosomatidae > Ifrita > Ifrita kowaldi. The sequence continues at coordinate 172,201 of VZRS01013714.1, read as the reverse complement.
GTCTTCAGAGCTGCTGCTCAGTGGTGGATGCTGCATTCGTGATTGAATCTCTGCAGTAAGCGCAGTACCTGTCCTGACTTGTGCTGTACCTTGAAGTGAAAGCCACAGGGACTGTTCAAAACTTTCCACCTATTACTTCTTCATTCGTTGCAGAGTTTGCTGTGCTTCTGCTGTGTGACACTCAGTATTCTGCATGTATCTGCATTGAGCTGCATTCTCGGGCACTTCTGCCAAGCGTTTGGCTCTGTTGGAGCTGGCTGTGTTCTCGCTGCTGTTAAGCCTTTCAATTAGAAGAATCTTGCAAGTTTATGTTGGCATTCAAGCTGCTTTGTGCACTGGGTGCTGAAGCACAGCGTACAGATGGAATGGAGCTGATGGGTCGGGTTTTTTAGGGATCTGATTACTGTTTTTACAAAAGTAACCAGCTGCCTCCCCCAGCCTTCTATTGGGTTTTTCATGTAGCCTGCTGTAAAACCACGCTGCAGGGTGAGGGGTTCCCAGAAGGGGAGAGTTGACCTGCTGGACTGATTTGCTGCTGAGGCGTTCTGAAAACATTTTTGTAGCAAATACTTCTGAGCCCTGGTTTACAACTTGGGGACAATGAACTGCACAGGCTGTGGTGAAGGTACCGGCCGGTTGTCAGCAGAGGGCAGGAGTCCAAGGGCTGCGGAGCTTTTCTTTCGTGCAGATTCTAGTTGTTCCTTTCTTTTACTGTCATGATTCTTTACTCTCTTCTTTTTTTCTTTTTTTTTTCTTTTGTTTTTGGCTTTTGGCTGATAGCTTCCTGGTTGCTGAAGGAGATGCTTTTTCACTGTGCAAAGTGTGTTTTCGGGTGACCTTGCGGAGGAGGTGCGGTCCGGGCTCCTCTCGCTCCATCTGCCGGCGCTGCAGGTGCAGCTCAGGGCGAGCGCAGCGGCCCCGGAGCTCCCAGTGCCGGCAGCCCCTGGGGGCTGTGGGCAGGGAATGCACCTCCTGCTGTGCTGTCAGCCCGAAAGGAGTCCAGGTGCCGCTGCATCTTCTGTTGAGAGCCACGGCGCAGTAAGTGGGAATTGCCTCTGCTCACTGCAGGAGTGAGTAGCTATCGGAGCTCACTTCGGTGATTCCACAGTCACACACACATACCCACCCCCACCCCCTGTTTAGGGGCTGCTTTTTTTTCTACAGTGTTGCCAGCATCCTTCCAGCTTCCTAAAAGATTTGAAATTTGACAGTTGTTTTAAGCATCAGTCCAGAGGTTTTGTGTGGATAGAAAATTAAGCAGTGTATTTCTGCTGCAGCAGCAGCAGATCTCTCATCTGACCAGCATCCACATGTGTGTAATTTCCCATGCCTGTGGCGGGGGAATAAATCCTAAATGGAATGGGTGGTGAAGGGGAATAGATTTGACAGCCTTGTTCCAAAGAGAGTTGTCTGAATTTGGGATTAAGCAAGTGTATCAGAGATAGGTACCTGGTGCAGTATCTTATGTTATTGCCAGAAAGTAGCTAAGTATAGGCACAGGATCAGCATTGCCAAGATGAAAGTAAATAGTTTTGTGGAGGAGATAATCCAGGAACTGCTGCATCATTCTCAGCACAGGGACTGAGGGTTGAAGAGATGGAAATGGCTAATCAGCCCCAGCTAATTCCTCAGGTGTTTTTCTGTTCAGGATTCAAATTGCTGTCTGTGCTGTCACTGTTCTCTGGGCAAAAAAAGGATAATCTACTTGCCACGTCCTGGTAGTGTGAACTTCACACAGAACTAGTCTCATTTGCCAATTTTGAGCAACTCTGCTGCAAAAAAGCTCATCTTCCTATTTCTCAGAAAGATGAGACTGCAGTGTGTTGGAGAAGATGACTCTAATATGGAAGATACTCCTCTGTGACATGTTCATGTTGTTGTTAGCTGGGGGAATGCTTACACACTGCAAAAGGTCTGATGCTCACAGTGACATCAGTGTCCTAGGCATTTCTCTGTCTCTCTGAAAGCCAAAAACTAATACAGTGAACTTGTTTACTTTGCTTTCTGCGATGAAAAAAGCAATAAATTACTTATCTCCGTGCTTTTCCAGGAGGAAACAGTGTAGATTGCAACTCAGCACAAATCCATAACCAATGGAAAAATCTCATTTATTCCAGGAAGATTATCTTTTTAAGGACAATGCTGAATCTGGGCTATAATTTTCTCGGCTTTTTAAAGAAAAAAGAAAAACAGTGGATGTTTTTTTTGTTTGATGTGTTCTCTATCACTAATGACTCTTTTCTCACTTCTTCTATCCATTTTTAAATGGGTGTAGGGAGTTAGCTGTATATTGCATAAAAGTAGCATTACCTGAAAAAATAATTAAGATGTTCTTGAAATTAAGGAAATCAGTTTTGAAAAGAAGCAGGTGCTTAATGGAGGTGAGACCAGCTGTGCTTCCCAGGAACGTGCTTGAAGCGCTTCATGGAAAAATGTGCGAGGCCTTCATGCAACACTGGAAGGAAATCTATAATAATTCAGACAAATTACATCCTATAAATAGCAGAGCTGGATTCATTAGGACAGGAGGCAGATGGAGAAAATACAAAACTTGTTTGTTTCTTTTTAAGGCACTATAATGCTTATGAAAAGTGTCAGCTTGCTGTCAGAGAGGGAAAACCCTCCAGTGCAGCAGTAACTTTCTCGTTATTAGGTTCTCATCCCTGCTAATGAGCAGCCTCCATGAGGGGCATTGTTGGTACTTGGCTTTAGCAACTCCTCCTGCCTTTCCCTGGCATACCCAGGCTGAGCCAGAAGAGCTGCAGTGCTGGGAGAGGAGCAGGGGAGGCAGGAGGGAGGACAGAGCTGTATGTGGTGCGTAGCACTCACTGACTCTGTTTAAGACAGATGCCAATAGGGCAGAGGCATAAATGTAGTTGGAAAGGAGGGTGTGTGGAGGGAGGTGGGAATCATCCACCCCCTGGCTAAGGAGTTATGCCCCAAAGCAGGAAGGTACTGGTGGTTGGTAGGGAAAATGCTGTGCATTGTTGAACAGAGAGGGTGAAGGCATTTTTGAGATGCTCTTACATCAGTAAGTGGGAAAAAGGAGAGGCTTTCATGCATGGAGAGAGGTAATGACAGAGAGCGGGTGGGAGGTGCGTGACTGGAATGCAGCTGGGTCCGCAGGAGGGAAGCAGAGGTGAGAGGGTTGGAGCATCTCAGTACTCACACACAGCGAGGTGCTGAAGAAGGAAGTGTGTCCAGCCAAAAAGGAATGCACAGACTGACAGAAAGGGCACATCACAGACTGCATTTAAATAACGGGACAGAGTAAGAGTGTGGGGCTGTTTCCAAGTGTGCTGAAATTACAACTGGGTGCTCCTAAACAGAAGACTGGCTGAACAATTGCATCCTGTTGAACCACAGGCAAATGTGAGCTCAGATATAGAAGCAGAAAATGTTCTGTATGAATATTATCTGTTAATGAACCTGCCTTCATCTCTTCTGCTGATCTGATTTACATTTCAGCAAAGCTTCCTTAAAAGATAAAAGTGTCAAAATTCCAGTAGGCTATCCTAAGAGATTTTTAAGTATTAGCGTTCAGGAAAGGAACACCGGGCGCTTATCAGCAGTGCTTTTTCTTGAGAAGTTCTTAGGTTGCCAATTCACCTTGTGAAGTGGCAGGGGAAAAGGGTGATATGAAGGTCGTATTGGAGTCAGGTAATCACAGACTTATTCAAGGAATGGAGAAAAGCTGTGCAACTGCTCATGCTTCATGGATTAAGTAACGATAGTTTTTCCTCAGCATTCAATATAGAGGGCAGCGATCCCAGCACAAGGAGAGGACATTGGAGAAGAGGAAAGTCAGTGGTATGGATTGGCAGGATGCCTTTGGGGGTTGCCATCTGTTGCAGCTTGCACGTATCTGTAGGGTGTCATGTGTAGCAGGCAAGTGGTGGCATTAAAACGAGGCATGGATGTGGAGCAGGTTAAGTATCCAGTCACTGGAGAAGGATCCAGGCGTGCTGGGATGCACGTGAGAGGCTGAGCACGGAAAGTATGAGCCAGCTCATGGATCCTCATGCATAGATCAGATTTTTGGTATGGAACAAACCTTGGCTGATTGTGTTTCCTTGCATTCAGTGGGGTTAGTACCCCTGTACAGCCAGGGGGTTAACACAGCTTGTGTCTATAGGCAGTGTTATACAGGGTTTAAAAGGCTGAGCTCTGAGATCTTGACTCACATAGCCACACAGCCATAACTGGTATGAAGGATGTGGAGAAAGAGTTACGTTTAAAATCAAGGCTTTTATTTCAGGAAGCATTTAGCAACAGGGAATAATAAAACAAACAACAAAAAAAGGATATCTACTGGATGGGATAGCATTGCTCCAAGATGTCTAAAATATGATAATCTCTGACATGTGTATGAGAGATGGGTGATTTTGAAGAGAAAGTACTGAAGAGAGGAAGTGATTTGTGTTTAGAGGTTTCCTGTCTTGCTAGTGGAAAACTTGCTTTGAATTATACTACAATTCTAGGACAGCATCTTGTTATGTGAAAAACATTCTTTTCACGTATACAAATAATAAAACTTCTTCTGCTCAAAACAAGCTTGAAATTCCTTCTTTGCCCAGGCTTCTTCATAACTTTTTGCTTTCTTTGATGTCATGTTTTTCTAGAAATCCTCTCCTAGGTAATGCTTGCTGAACCTTACTTACTGCAACCATCCCAAAGGCCACCAGACCAGCTGCAGTGACTGCAGATGAGTCACGTTGACCAGAAGTTGCTTGTGCCATCCTGCACTCACCAAGGCACTTCAGGGGTTTAGTTTTTTGTTCATATAATCTGAACAGCACTTTGAGATGGTGTGTCTAGCCAGTCCTGTAAGCAGATGCTTGGCATACTCTGCCCTCATTGATGCAATGTGTCATGCTACACTTAGTCAAGGAAGATAGATAAAAATTGCTCAAATTGTGCAGCAACTTGGAGTGATGGAATTCTTGCCTAAGACCCTCTTTTTAATGTGGGTAGATGCATAAATCCTAATCCTATGGATGAGGAAGTCAGGACACGATGCTACTGTCAGTTACTCAGCATCACAAAAGGAAATCCTTGGCAGAGCTGGGAGTGGCTCTCATTCCTGTCGTGCTTAAACGGCGCAGCTGATACAGTGCCTCTGGGGATCTGCGGGGAACAGATGCGGCTGTCACAGTCTCCCAGTGTGGGACAATGCCGGTGGATTTCTGTGCTGAATATTTGAACTGGAGTCAGTGTTCCTCCTTGCCCCTCACACTTGGGGGTTCTGGTCACTTTGACATCCTGCCCCTCCCTTCTGTCCCCTGGGTGTGTGCAGGGCGTGGCTGACAGGATGCTGTGGCTCGCTCTCTTTGGCCCTGCTCTTTGTGTCTCTCAAAGTATTGAGAGAGATTTGAACAGGGACAGGAGTGCAAGGTGAATTTGCAGCGCAGTCTAGAGATGCAAAGTAAGAATTGTTGCAGGCAAAAATTGTCTCTTGTCACCTTGTCATTACCTGCATGATGGGCATTTTATAGCATAGCACAGATTCCAGAAAGAATTGTCAACCTCAAGACAAGCAAAGTGACCTTCAGCCCACATGAACATTCTCTGCATGAGTTGCTGTCTCCACCATTTCCAACAACTGTGGATAGAATGTCCTGGGTATGGCAGAAGCTCTTCATTCTGGGTTGTAGCAGCTTTCATGTGGCTGTTCTTTATGTGATTAAATAAAAGTATGTGTTCATTTTTACATTGTCTTCTGTGCTTCTCTTCTGTTCTCCTCTTGCCCCACCTGCAGGCTTTGAATTACTGTACCAGCCAGACGTGGTCCGACTGTACCTCTCCATCCTCACCGAAAGTCAGAACTTCAACACTCTGGAAGCTGCAGCAGGAGCTTTGCAGAATCTTAGTGCTGGCAACTGGACGGTGAGTGCAGTCTGCTCTTCAGTCTTTTTTGTTTCCTTTGTGTAAGTAAAGAACAAGGGGATGTCCCATTCTAAGTGCACTGTTACTTTGTGCATTTGTATCTCCTTTAAAAAGGAAGGAGGTGGGAATGTTAAGGAAATTATTTCCATCTGCTGACTGAAGATGTTTTGCATCTTCTGGACTGGTGATGTTTACGTAGTGGAAGTGGCACTGAGCTCATGACAGTTTAACCATGAGCAAGCTTTACCACTTCAAGCACTTAACCATTGTTTCGTCCATTCAGAAAATCCTGGTATTAGATAGTTAGGTGTCCTGAATACTTAATTTGTTGGATTGACAGTTTGCTGCGGAAACTGCGCTCCAGAGTGTCCTCTGATACCCTCTGTGAAGCATCCCCAGCACAAATCAGGCAGTTCTCTCAAAGATTTGCCTGATCACTTCTAGAACCGCTCAGCAAATTGGGACTGATCAGCAGCCTGAGGGTTGGCAGGGTGGTGTTTCACAGCTGCCTTGAGTACAGCTTATTTTAAATAATACAGGCTTATTTTAAAAACAATCATGAAGCAGAATAAAAGCATGAAATTGGAGGAGGAGGAAGATAACAGATGCTTTAGATGCTTTACTGTTTCCTCCAAGTGACCTCTTTTTTCCTAACCCAGAGGGATGTGTTTTCACACCAAGGTGTGTACAGAACAGATGCTGGCAGATGATGCTCCTTCCTTCTGTTGCTGCCCTCTTTCCCCAGAAGCTGGCTTAGCTGTGGGATGAACTTGTACATCCTTTCTTCCTTGGTGCTTGGTGAACTTGAATGATGGGTTAAGGCAATGCAATATATCAGCACGCACAACATAACTGGTCTTTGCAGAGAAAAAAATGGGTTACAGCACCGAAAGAAATGCCAGGGGCAAGGAAAGGGCAGCTGTATGAACTCACAATACTTGCTGTTGGTTCTTTTCCCTCGCGTGTCCTGATCAGTGGTCCACGTACATCCGTGCGACGGTGCGGAAGGAGAGGGGGCTGCCGGTGCTCGTGGAGCTGCTCCAGTCCGACTCGGACAAGGTTGTGAGGGCCGTGTCCATCGCCCTGAGAAACCTTTCCATGGATCGTCGCAATAAAGATCTCATAGGTATCTTCTGAACTTCTCTAACTAGGCTGGGATCTTTGAGACCCTTGAGAGACATCAGGCTTTCTGTCCCTCGGGCTGAGGATTCGTTCTCTCTGCAGTTTCCATCCACGTTATCTGGGATTACGCTGTAGCCACCAAGTGGGGGGCTGTCAGCTCAGAATGTATTTCCAGCCCACTCCAGCTGTGGCTTGAGGGAAATCTCTAGCTTGGGAGTAGCATTCGGTGTAGGTTTTTGCAGGAGAGGAGTGTGTGTAGATGTGCAGAGGGCTGGATGGGTTAAGAGGTTTCTTGTGTTTTCCTTAGCTCTGGCTGACACGGGACTTGTGCTCATAGGCACACGTCACAGAGATGTTGCTCCTTAGGCCTGCCTGCTATTCCAGTTAGAGTGGGAGGGTGGCTTCTGGCATGCTGAGCTAACCTGGGGAACTGCAGGGAGCTCTAAAGTTGTACCTTTCATTTTTTTGCATCCTCCTTCCTTTCTCATCTTTTTACCTGGTGGGTACTTGTAGAAGTTGGACACTTAATATTCTTCAAGCTGGTGTTCAGCACTGCTCTAGCTCCTATCCAAAGTGGTAAATAACACTCACCTGCCCATAAGCAGGAATCTTGAAAGATTCAGCTGAGATGAGTTTTCCTCTAGATGACTTCTGTATTTAACTAAGGTATTTGTTTAAACTGTAACCTTGTCAGGCCAGGAAATACTGGTCACATGCTTGGGACCATCACTGAACTTGATACTGGCAAATAGCAAGGTGGGATTCTACCTTAATATGTCAGGTTCTCATTTTTATAGTTCAGAGGTGTAGCCAGATAAATGGTGCAGATGGATACCTGGGAATGATAAAGTCCAGATTCCCTGGGTTTTTTTTCAGTACTATACATGGAGAAGGCTAACTGCACCCAGGAGGAAATACTCCTACCTTTGCTGGGGAAGGTTAATAAATGCATGGCTGCACACCTTGCCCCAGAAGGCCTATTACAAGGCTAAGTTGAGTAAGCCGTGTGCGTGTATTAGCATGAATACATGGCATTAGCAGCAGCTACTGGATGCTTTTTCGCCTCAGGCTTTGCAAAATATGATAGATGCTGGCTGTAAAATTCTCAGTAAAAATGGCTTTTTCTCCCCATCAATACCTTTCAGAATCCATGATGAAGGACTTTATCTTAGCTTTATCAGCTGTCGATCACCTTGAAATAATGAATGATAAATACCCTGTGAAGTTGCAGTCTTGAGGTTTAAAATGCGTGCATTATAAGGGTTTTTTTGACATAGCAAACACCATTGGCTTTTATCATTCAGGATGGAAAGCTGAAATGATTATTAGGGCTACCTAATGGTATCTCTTCTCCTTATGTAGGTAGTTATGCCATGGGTGAGCTGGTAAGAAATTTGCCCAGCAGGCAGCAGAGATCTGCAAAGAACCTGGAAGAGGATACAGTGGTTGCAGTGTTGAATACCATCCATGAAATCATTACTGACAGCTCAGAAAATGCAAGGTCTCTGATCCAGACACAGGGCATTCAGAAGCTGGTAGCTATCAGCAAGTCAAGGTAAGTGACAGTTGAAAGCAAAATGCGTAAGAACTCCTTGCAAACATGAAAATGTCACTATGAACAGCAGCTTTTGCTTTGTGAAGGTATTGGAGCATCCCAACCTTTCAGAGCTGTAATTTCAGCAGTTAATAGATACAAAGTAAAAACAGCCAGCACCTTTAAAAGGTTTGCTTGATGAAAAAGGTTAATTGATTGGTCACTTCAGTCATGTTAAGACATGCTCTCTCCTTGTCAGAGGCATCTTAGCACCATGTATACATTTACCAGGCAGCATTTACAGTGAAGCCATGATCTTTGGTTTTAGTTTGGAGGGCCTTTTTTCTGTGGCAGTGTTCCACTCTGGAATGCCAGTGATGAAGTCTGTTTCTTTGAAGTGAAATGGTTAATGATGTGCAGTAATTGTTCTGGCCAAAGGGCTGGTAGTGGTAATTTGAATTGACAATTTTTTTTCTGTTTAAAAACTGTGTTCTGACTGCTGTAGGGGAAACTTTGTTTTGCGTAGTTCAGCCCTTTAGACACACTGTAGGTGTGTTTGCTGCAAACCTTTGTGAGTGGCTGAAGTAGCTTTCTTGGGTTATATTGTTACGAAACATGAGAGCCACCAAAATCCTAGCCCTGTTTTGTACTATAAAAGGTGTCTGTGTACTGACTTAGTAAGGAATTTCATTTTCCATTTAAAAACAGCTTTTTTTTGTTTGTTTGTTTTGTTTTGTTTTGCTGACTGAAATTACTGTGCAAGGTATTTTAAACCATGGAGCAACTTCACTGAATTGTGAGGAAAATATGTACATTGGGATGAAGGTTTGAAAAGTGCCTTAGAACATTTTTTTTGGTTTGGGTTTTTTTTTCGCTGAGTAAATCCAGGAAGGATGGAATCTGTCTGTTCTTTGTTAATGACAGCTGCAAGACAAAAGGGTCACCCTGGCCTCAGTGCTTGTCCAGCAGTATATGTGAAAACACAGAAATGTGCAAAATCCATAACATTTTGATTTCTGTTTTTGTCAGCAAATACCTGTAGATATGAAGAAGTCACTGAATGATTTCACATATATTCCATAGCTTACAGGTTCAAATAATAGCAGTATGGAGATTAGATGTTAACATACAAGTAGTCTGATATTGCTTTTTACTTAAGCTGTAATTTTATCTTGTAAATCAGCCAATCTCCCAGAGAAACAAAAGCAGCATCTCACATTCTTCAGATGACCTGGAGCTATAAAGAACTACGAAATGCCCTTCAGAAGGATGGGTGGAACAAGTCACACTTTCAGGTAAAGGTGCTGGATCTTAAATTAGTTCTGGAAATGCCTGAGTGGAATATGTCCTTACTTAGGCTAATATTGCAGTGTATAGATCTTAGTCTTCACTTCTGTTCTCCCAGGTGAGAGCACAGCAGACTGTACCTTACTCAGTCACGCCATCCTGCATGTAGTTGCTGGCTGTGCTTTGCCGTGGTCTGTGGAATGTAGCTCTTTAGGTTTGGGGAGTTTGCCATCCTGTACAGGCCCCAATTTACTGGAGGGAGAATTAGCATGTCTTGTCTTAGTTGTCTCATTTGAAACATTCTGTACAGCAGCCTAGGGCAGCCACCTCTGCTTGACATGCAGCGTCCACACCTTTTCTTGTGGAAGGGTTTTGCTCATTTTACAGAGCATGAGTGCTCCTATTGAGATAACAGGGAGAAAACCTCTCCATGAAATCTGTATGAAAACAAAAAATACTCCAGTTCCATATTATCAACAGAAGGGGGGCTTAGCAGCATTCTATAATCTCTCTCCATGCTGTTGGTTACTTTATTTTTATTGCTCAGTTTCCATGAGTAGCAGTTTGGTATTTGTGTGGTTTTTGTCTCGTAGTCTGTTTCTGCAGCTCCAAAGGGCTCCAAAGGTACTGCTGGCAGGTCTGGCTACGACGACAGCACTTTGCCTCTGGTGGATAAAAGTCAAGGTCAGTTCAGCTCTTTATCACTTGTCATATAGTGCTTTACTTGTTTTCTGGATTTGCTGTGACTGTGTTACAGCACGAGAGGGTAAAAATGCACTATTCATGTGGTGGTTTTTACCCCACTGTCTCAAAATAATCAGTCGTTATTACCTGAAGATGGATAGTATTTCTTCCCTTACAAAATGTGCATCACTGATACTGTTTTCTCAACCTGGATGCAACATTATCAGTTAAATCTTCCTGGAAGTGGGGTTGACCTTACCCCTACTACATATTGGAGTCTTTCCCTTTTTTAAATAAACGTGTCCATTTTGGCACAGCCTCTTCCTCTACCATGCAGGGTTTTTTAATTGGAATTAGTTTATCCAAGCTCCAGCTAATCCTATCTGTGCTTTTTCATGAGGCACAGCCTCACCAACAGCACTGTAGCACCAGCTTTGAGTTCACCGTGATTGCTGTGTCGGTGAGTCTGGCTCTGGTTGCTAAGAGCAGGGTTTGCCTGGTGCACTTTCTCTGGTTTAACTGCAGGTTACAGCAGAAATAACAGCCCCACACTGCCCTGCCTGTTTCTACCTTCCCTGTCTTTGATCAAACCTGGCACATTGTGCAGACACAGGATGATTTGGATCAGTTTGCTGATGTGACAAGAAACTTGTTTTCTTTTTGGATTAGTTTTCTGTTGGCTCAGCAGGCTGCTGGATTGGCTTGTGTGCCATGAGAAGCTGCACCTTTACTTATTTTCTTTTATTCTGGAGAGACCAAAGAGAAACCTGTTAATAGTGGTAGGTAGTCCAGAGCAGAACTTTGGTTTCTGTTGGAGAGAGAAAGTTCTATATTACTGGGCCAAAGCAGAAGATACATGGATAATATGTGCTCTCTGGGGAATTTGATTCAGACTTCCCTTTCTGAATGGATAACAGTTGAATAGTTTGGGATTTTTTTTACAATAATCTCTGCATTCAGTCCTTTATGGACCTCTCTGGTTCCTGTGACTAATTCAAAACTACCAAGTTTTGGGAAAAGTAAATGTAACTCACGTTGTTCCAATGCTTCTGTTTTCTAGATAATGAGAAGTCTGGGAGTCGTGATATGATACCTATGGATGAACTTGGCCCAGGTAAATTCAGTCATAGATCAAACTCTCTGTCTGTTCCAATAGAGCACACTGTCACTCACAGGAAAGTTCAACTATTTCTCTAGGAGATATTATTTCAGATGGATAAAGCTGACATTTAAAAACAGAACATTACCTCACAAAAGATTGGTCATGGTCTTTTTTTTTCCTTTTTTTTCTTTGTATGCATGTAGAGTGTACACACCAATTTTTTCACTACTTTATGCATATACTGGAGATACAATGTCCCAGCTTTCATTCTGCTCTTTGGCCCCTGAGGCAGCTGCATTCCCTGTTACAGATCTGGAAGTCTCCAGGATTCAGAAAGAAAAAAAAAAAGAGTTGAAAATTTACTTCAATGCATTGCTTGTGTTTAAATCTATTCTGGCTTTGTTTTTGTAGGTAAAACCAAAAATAAGTTTGTGATATTCGTGGCTCTGCTTTCCATTTACCTGCATCTAAATGAGCCTGGTTTTTCCTACAGAGTGAGAAGAGCCACTGACTGTCAGGGATGTGCTTTGAGACTGATAAGCTCTGTAGTGTTAAACTTCTAGAGGGTTTTCTTTCTTTACCAAGGTAGATAAAGGTGCTGTGTGGTCTCTTGAGAATTTGCTTTACTTCTTCCAGTTGATGTTATTTTTTTTTTAAATACACCTGTATTAATGCCTCCAGATCAAACAGTTTGATACACTGCTATTAGTGATTGTAGCTAAATAAAATAGCAAGTTAGAGCCAAGAAAAAGCCAAGCATGTTCAGAAAGTAAAATAACAGGTATATATTACCTTTTATATTCTTGGAAGAATGAGATGCCACCTGCCATGAATCAACTGTCCATATGTATTTTGCCGTAGGGAGCACTGAAACATTTGTTCTCACAATGGAAGAAAATCTCTTCAGAGAGGATTGCCTGGCAGGAATAGCTGTGTGCTGGCAGGTGCTGCAGAATGGGCAGTGCTGATTGTTTATAGTCTCAATATTAATTGCTGCCTTCTGCTCTCAGGAGTTATTGATACAGTCCTGAGTACAAAACAAAATGCAAATTTACACCATATGTACAGCATCAGGCAGATTCTCTGGGCCGTGGTGTTCTCCAATCTTTTTATCACCTTTAGAAGATGAAATCTGTCAAGTTTTCCTGATCCCAGCTCTTGAGTGCCTTTTCCTTCCAATATGACTATAACTCTGTGCTATTTCAGAGGTCAGCTGAAAAGAGACTAACTTAATTTATCCAGTTTACTATCCTTAATTCCAGGGAACTGAAATAACAACATTTCATCTCTTTTCTTCAGGCTCTTCCAATGCTGCATGTTTTTTATCTTAGGGGTATACTAACAGGAGAAGGCTGCTCTGGACTGTATTTTCTGATTTTAACTTCATTGTGGACTGTCGTGTTCTGAAGTTTTTGTTCTTTTTCCACTCTGGAATGAACTGGTAGATACATGGAGCAGAACACCAACATACAGTCCTCTGGGTTTGTGCTTCCAGTAAACAGTTTGGTTATATCCCCATATGCTCCACACCAGAGCCTCCAGAAAAGACCAAGAAATTTGGTTTGCCAAGAAAATGCGTGATAGAGTACCAGAGAAAGTTTTCCTGCATCCCAGTTGGTGGGGGGTTTTTTGTGGGTTTTTTTGTTTTTTTCCAGAAAGTTGTATGCCCTGGTTTCAGTTGCTTATTTTTCCCTTGTCTTCTTTTTGTGACTTCACTTGCACATCTTTCTGCTTTATATTCACTTTATATTAATTTAGGGAATTCTTCCCTGTCTCCAGCTTTGTGTTTATTTCATTTAATTCAGATGCTTCCAAGTTGCATAGTTACCTTTCTGCTATACTGCTTTGGTTCTGAACTGTAATTGTCTCACTCATGTTATAGTGGGCCACTGCAGAATTCCATGGATTTCCATGCCACACAGGTTAGAGGCACCCATCCATCAGCCACGTCCTTCCAGCCCAGTGTTCATCCCCTGCAGAGTACAGGACTCATGGTTCCAGAACATCCCCACCTGTCTGCCCCTCCTCTGTGGGCTCTTCTCACCAGTTTTCAGGCTGTCCTGGTGCCTGGGCCTTTCCTGTTAACCCACATTGGCTCTTCTTCAGGATCACAAAAAGAAAATTGCTGGTGCTGTCTCAGCTTGTTTGCTAATGCTGTGGGGGTCATCCTTCTCAACAGAGGAAATCACTTTGCTATCAGCGTTTAGGGAGGCAGAAGGATACACTCCCCATCAACTGGCAGTACTAGACCAGTCAGATCACTGCTGTCTGGGGCAATGGAACAGCCTGGGTAGGGTGTGGATGTGCTGGGAGATAGAAGAAAACCTCTATTACAATTTACCATGGGATGCAGAGGTCTGTCAGGCGCTCCCAGCTCCAGGCAGGCTGCAGAGCAGCAGTGCTCACTGTCACCGTGTGCCTGGGGCCCTGACCCTGAGCTGTCTGCAGAGGCAGCAGGACTGTGATCTCCAGTCTATGCCAAGTCCTCCAAAATTCTGTGTGTGCCTCAATTAACCTGCAGTCACTCAGACAGGAGCACCTGGGAGGTGAAATTGTTCAGACCAGAGACACAGAGTTCAGATGCCCCTGTCTTCCGTGCCCGTCTTCAGGCACGACTTTTCCTTTCTCCTCCTCCTCCTCCTCCTCTTTGATGGGTCTAGAGGTTTGATCTTTTTAACTTAAGAGCTGTGTGAGGGCACAGATGGACTGACACTGGCAGGCATTTATTTGGTCCTCTAATTTGTGATGGCATAAAAATGTTGCTGTAGAGTGAGTGGGAGATAGAGAAGCAGCACAGATGACAATAAGCAGGAAGCTGAGAGAGAGAAGTAAACAAGCCAAGGATGGGACACTCCTCTATTGACCAATGTAACTTGTGTCTATACAAGGGATTGTATTAAGTCAAAATGATGCACTCATACCTTGGAGCAGCAAGATATGTATAGATCTTCTTTGTGCCACAGAAGCAATTAATTCTGGTCGCTTCTTAGAATGAATCTGAAACATGGGAGAAGCAGTATTTCTAACTTCCTTGCAGAGCCATGGTTCTCGGGGCAGTGAGGTGTTACTGCTCTGATGCAGCCTCCTTCAAGATATTTCTCATTTCATTTGATCAAATCATGAACTTCCTATCTCGGCTGCTGCTTATCTTGACAGAGGCATAGCACAACGTGTGGGTTTTGGACAGTGACCCACCAGTGCTGGTCTGTGTGCAGTCCAGGGCCCACAGGATGAAATGCAAAATGTGTTGGAATTTAGATACAAAGAGCAAAGTTCTTGAGTGTTCTTTGTTGTCAGATTACTGCCAGTGCAAAAGTGGGATTTTCATCTTGCTGATGTGTCCTGGCTAAGCATGGGGTTTTTGGTTTTCTAGTACTATTAAAGATCTGGGTTTGCTTTTTAATTTTTTATGATGACAGTCTTTGCTAATGACCTCGCTCCCTGGGAAATATCACAGCTGCCATCCTTCACTTAGTGGTTGTTGCTTTCTGGGGGTAGTTTAAAGGTTTCCATTGTGTCTTGGCAATTCCTTTTAGACATGTTTGTGGATCACCCATGATGATGGCACTAAAAAATGCAAAGTGATCTATTACATCCTTGTGAGTACAGTTACATGAGATTGTAAAAAGCTACCACCCAGTTGCTGCAAGTTTGATTTTCTGTTTTTCCATCACTGAATACATACTTTCATGAAGTATTTTGTCCTAAATAAATGATGAATCTCTAGATTAGGACACAGCCTATTAGCAGTGTTCATGCCTGTCATTTGAAAGACAATTATCGGTTGTGAGTTCCTCCACAAGTGCTGGCTGGGTAGCTGGGTGCAGCTGGTTTTTTTCTTTATTTGTTCAAAAGGAATAGCTAAGAATGTCAGGCATCTTGATTGTCAACAAGTAATTGTAAGTTAAGTGCTGTGTGGCAAATATTTCCATGCTTTATGATCTCTGAACTACATGTGTAACTGTAGAATTCTTTAGTTATTTTCGGTCAGTGTGGTTAAATCATCTCTTACTGCCCTTGAAGTCATAAATACATCCTGCCTCACGTGCTTGTTTGCAGGCCTGTGTGCACTTTGGTTTGAAGTACACAGAACACTGCAGCTCTTCTCAACCTGACCTGGCTGTGTGTGCAGTTGTCATGTGGGCAAACAGTGCCACGGGAGCCCCACAAATACATCACTCACTTTTCCTTAATGGCCTGTTACAGGCAAGTAATAAACCCAGAGAGGAGCGTTTTGGTAGTTTATGTAAAACTTCTTGTGGTATTCTAAAAACACCGTTTGTCAGGACAAGAAAACATTAATGATCCCTCAATTACTTAGGAGAAAACAAAAGCCTACAGGGAGCTATAAATTCGGGTGTCATTTACTCCAGATTACAAAGCTGTCAAAGCAGAGCAGGTGAGGATCTATTTGTCACTGATAATGAGGGAAATCTGATGCATCACAAAAATAAATTGTTTTGCATTGTCTGACAATGATTCAAAGCAAAGGTTCTGAAATAATTACAGCCATTTCTTTATAAAACTGTCTCACAGTTTTCTGCCTTGTGTTCATCACGCTTTCATGCTCTCTTCCTTAGTTGTCAGGAGGAAAGGCACCAACAGGTGCTGCTTCGTAATGAAAGAGAGCCCAAGCACAGCAGGGTTTGTATTGAGATTTCTTCCAACTCGACAGGCCCTTTTTCTCAGTGCTCTGATGGGGACTCTTCCAAATTATTGTCATGTCCTGCTAGTAGTCAGGCTCAGGAAAAGTGGGAACAGGCTGCAGAGCATTCAGAGAATGAACACAGCCAATTAATCAGGCTGCTAAGCAAGGAACACAGGATTTGGGCTGAATTTGGAGCTCATTAGCCACAGGGCATGAGATGACAACTTGCTGCTTTCCTTGGGCACACTAAAAAGTGCAGCAGGCTGGGATGAAAACAGTGCTGCTTGCTAATGAGTGCCAGCATCTGGCAGTGCTATAAAAAGAAGGCTTCTCTGTTTGTATTTAGCTGGTAAAAATGAAATTTCAGAGCTGGAGCACGTGAGAAGCAGGCTGGCGGCATCTTTGGGTTGTGGTGGTTTGTTTTCCTTTTCCTTTGCTGAAGAATTCTGCTTGCATCAGCTCTATTTCTGCTCTTGTTTGTACTTCATGCCTGACTGTCGCGTTCTTTCTCCTCAGATGGATATTCCACCATCGACCACCGGGACAAGGAGCGCAAGTACAAGACCAGTGATAACACAGGGGATGCCTCTGAGAAGGAACCTTTAAAAGTGAGCTCCCTGTTACTGCTGAGTGCTAGTTAATGCCTTGGGAAGAAAGGAATTGAGTGTCCTCAGCCAGAAACACAGGGTAGTTACTCACCAGGGGGCTGTAAAGGGCCTTTTTTTATTTCACATAAAGGCATTATTTTGTACTTTAGCACTTGGCTAACTAGAAATAAAAACAAAATGCTGCTTTCCAGTGCAGGAGCAAATGCAGGTAGTTGCTGTACTCTTGTAAATGGATGAGGTTGTAAAAATAGAAAGTGTTTGTTCTGTCGCCCTTGTCCGGGCAGTGTTCCCTGGCCCTGAGCTGTGTAACTGTGCTCAGACATGGTTCTGACAAGTCTCTTCAGATTGTCATGCTGCTTTATTGTCTTCACCACGAGAAATAGGTGTGATCTTATGTGTCCGTGTCCAGCAGTGTGCTGAACAGTATCATTTCTGCAACACTCATTCAGAGTCCTGACAGTGGACCACAGCCATGGGCCAGGGAGATGGAGAGGGAAGAAGAGACATGCACAATTACGTGCGTGCCTTCTAAATACAAATTTAGACAACTTTATAATTAAAAATAATTCTTACTCCATAAGGCTTTTTGTATTGTGGGCTGTGTGCAAATGTGGCTCAGTAGGCTCTGTGTAATGTCTGTTGCATTGCTGTACCTTTTCAGTGACCTTTTAAAAAAGTCTGTTACTGCTGTGGCCACCAGTTCTCCCTGGCCTAAAAACAAGCTTGGGTTTTCCCCTGGGGGAGTAATTTCGAGAAGGAAAAGGAGGATTCATTGAAATAAGAGTCAGTGGTAGGAGACACTATTGCTAGTCTGCAGAAGGCTGTCCTTAATAACCTTCAGCACATTGTTGATAATACCAGAAAATCCAGGTGATTCATGTTGAGTGGAAACAGTTAAACTTCAGTCAGTTGAAAGGCAACCCCACCATCATCAAACAAGGGAAATAAAAAAATGTGATCTGGAGAAAAAGACTTCCATAGATGGTGAACTAGGACGATGTCCTGCTGCACCAGGCTGCCAGTTTTAACTTGCCTAGTCAGGCATTTCCTGCTGTGTTCTGCCTTTCCATGAAGGTACACCTTGGAGAGTGGCTTCAATCTGCCTGGGCTTTTTTTAAGCTGATTACTTAAGTCCTACAATGTGTCCCCCTCCTCCAATTGGCAAGAGATGCCCCTGCTTAAGCCAGTATCAATCAAATAAACTTTCTAGTTCCCTCATCACAGTTCTAGTACATTTTGCAAGGATGCAGCAGGAATGGATGCAGTAAGTTATGTAAGAATGTTGATCAATAGGAGCTTGGCAGAAAATGTCTTTCTGAGGAAAATAGGCTAAGGTAGGAAAATTAACAAGTACTTGTTAGTTTTGCCACTGAAAATACATTGAAGCGGTCCAATACAACCCTCAAAATCACATCAAGTAGCCCTAACTCCAGTGTATGACTGAAGTGAAGCACAACCAGAGTTCAGCAAGTGGCTGCTTTGCTTTTATGAGACAGAGAGAAAAAACATTTCACCTCAATAGTGTGTGACCCACAGCCTGTGCTGCCTCTTGGTTCTGAATACCTGGGTAGCCTGAATCCAGGCTGTTGTACACAACAAAGGTGTGCACAGCCCTGCCCTCACCTGGGCAGCTGAGCAGCTGCTGCTCTTCCTCCCTGTGCTGCCAAACACAAATGTGGCTGTGGGAGTTGAGGCTTGTGAGCTGTGTGAAAGCTCAAGGGAGGGTGGGAATCTAGGGGAGTGTGGCCTTTTGGCTGTTGCAGATGCTTTTGTCGGTATTGTGCCTTTGCTGATCTTTTTTCTTTCTCTACCACTAATTTTCCCTTGTGCTACTTTAAGCTGACTTGTTTGGTGGTTTTGTTTGATTAATCCGCTCTGTTTTGCTTTAACTCCTCACCCTGTGCTGCAGAATGACACAAATAGGAAAAACATTAACAGGAGTAACAGGGCTTCGGTGAATCTGGTGGATGCCCGTGACATTAAACCCCAGCCTGTTGACTCCTGGGTCTAATTTGCATGCATGGTAGGTCCTTTTAATGGTAATTGGGGCTAGTGAATAACTTTCTCTTGTGCATGACCTGTATAGCTGTGGAATCTCTTCAAATCTAACTGCTAACTTACATTGAGATAAGACTTACATAAGATACATGAAAATGCATTTGGAAAAAAAAAAAGTGGTGTTTATATTATTCAGTGTATCTTTAATGAAATGCAATCAAACACCACTGTTTGATTAAAAAATAACCTGTCAAATAACCAGGCAGAAAGTTAATATTCTGAATGATTGCTTGTCAGCTGAAATGTGAAATATTTCTGCTGTTAGGCCATGGGAATGAATTTGAGTAGTGTGTTCCTGCTTCCAACCGTTTTTCTCCCTCTGTGCTCATTATAAGGATTAGCCTGAGATTTAAGAAAAAACATATCCTTGACTATTTTTGGATGTCCCCTGAGGTTCCCACGAATTACAGCAGGAAAGCTGCTGACTATACACAAGTTACTTTGCAAGGACAGATGATATTGGTTACACAATAAACAGTGACCCACAAGTCCCACTTCTCATTTTCTTTTTTTTTTGTGTGTGTCACTAAAGAAAAAGGTGCCTTTTTGTTGTGTTCTAGTTGTCTGCCTTTGCCACGTGCCAAGCTCCTCAGTAATGTCACTGGCCTTTCTTTGCTCCTGCCACTGCTAATCTGTGTCCTGCTGTCTTGCTCGAGTTACCCCGGTGATACCTCCTGGCACTCGGTCAGAGGATGCTATGTTTGGAACAGCAGGTGTTGTGCCCCTGGCTATGACTAAAGGAAAATTTTAGTGACTGTCATGAAGGCACTGAGCAACTTTCCCACCAGAGTGGGCAACAGACTTTAAAGGCCCAAATTCCAAACCATGAACCATCATCCACTCCCATTAATTCTACATGGAAATCCCTTGCATTAGTGGGAGAGAAAACTCCTGTATGTTTTTGGGTGGTGGGATTGGGTATTTTTTTTCCCCTCTTTCCTTTCAGCCTAGTAGAAAAGCCAGGTGTTGGCAGATGGTTTCTGTTCCTGGGTTGGAAGCACCTGCCCAGAGGAGGCTTTCAGCATTGTGAGGTGCTGTCACGGAGCAGGTCCTGGCACCATTGGCCTCCCACGGCTGCTCAGCGCTGCGTGATCGGCCGTGGTGGCTCAGGCACAGGACTGGGATCAGTGTGTGTGTGGTGCCTGTTTACTCCTGCACTCTGCTTGGAGCAGTGAAGCCCTACAGGTGGGGTGCTANCAAGAAGAAAAGCAAGAAAAAGAGAATCCAAGCTTCCATGTAGCTGGCTGCGTTCTTAGGTGACTCTTACGTGTGGATGGTGCCAAGCTGGAGAAGTGCAGGTCATGCGGCAGCTTCACAGCAAGAGAGGAACTGCGGGATATTTGAAATGATATCGTAGGTGTAGCCTTGAGGAGAATAGCACTTTTCTGGTTTGGGGCTCANCAATCAAACACCACTGTTTGATTAAAAAATAACCTGTCAAATAACCAGGCAGAAAGTTAATATTCTGAATGATTGCTTGTCAGCTGAAATGTGAAATATTTCTGCTGTTAGGCCATGGGAATGAATTTGAGTAGTGTGTTCCTGCTTCCAACCGTTTTTCTCCCTCTGTGCTCATTATAAGGATTAGCCTGAGATTTAAGAAAAAACATATCCTTGACTATTTTTGGATGTCCCCTGAGGTTCCCACGAATTACAGCAGGAAAGCTGCTGACTATACACAAGTTACTTTGCAAGGACAGATGATATTGGTTACACAATAAACAGTGACCCACAAGTCCCACTTCTCATTTTCTTTTTTTTTTGTGTGTGTCACTAAAGAAAAAGGTGCCTTTTTGTTGTGTTCTAGTTGTCTGCCTTTGCCACGTGCCAAGCTCCTCAGTAATGTCACTGGCCTTTCTTTGCTCCTGCCACTGCTAATCTGTGTCCTGCTGTCTTGCTCGAGTTACCCCGGTGATACCTCCTGGCACTCGGTCAGAGGATGCTATGTTTGGAACAGCAGGTGTTGTGCCCCTGGCTATGACTAAAGGAAAATTTTAGTGACTGTCATGAAGGCACTGAGCAACTTTCCCACCAGAGTGGGCAACAGACTTTAAAGGCCCAAATTCCAAACCATGAACCATCATCCACTCCCATTAATTCTACATGGAAATCCCTTGCATTAGTGGGAGAGAAAACTCCTGTATGTTTTTGGGTGGTGGGATTGGGTATTTTTTTTCCCCTCTTTCCTTTCAGCCTAGTAGAAAAGCCAGGTGTTGGCAGATGGTTTCTGTTCCTGGGTTGGAAGCACCTGCCCAGAGGAGGCTTTCAGCATTGTGAGGTGCTGTCACGGAGCAGGTCCTGGCACCATTGGCCTCCCACGGCTGCTCAGCGCTGCGTGATCGGCCGTGGTGGCTCAGGCACAGGACTGGGATCAGTGTGTGTGTGGTGCCTGTTTACTCCTGCACTCTGCTTGGAGCAGTGAAGCCCTACAGGTGGGGTGCTAACTTTAAAAAATTAGGTCTATGCTTGTTTTCTCCCAGACATACCCTTCAAGGAACCCATGTGTTGGCATAGGTTGGCATTTCCAGTCACTGTCCTACCATGAGGTAATGGAGATGACCAAGGCCATGTTACTGACTGATATTAATCAGTTTTGACGTTATTTTGCAGGGCTAAAGTCCAACCACATTTTTTTTAATTGAGGAGGAGAAACAAACATTGAATCGACACAGAGGATCTCATCAGTCACCACTGCCATTCAGACTGGGAGGGCTGCAGGTTCCAGGAGGGCGTGGGGAGCGAACCCACCCGAGTGCCATCGCCGAGCGGAGCACGATGCCTTACAGCGAGACACTCTGCTGCTTAACTCCCTGACATTCCCANTTGTTTTGGTTTTTGTTTTGGGGGATTTCTTTTGAACTGTGGCTCTTAACATTTTTGAAAGCTTTCTGAAAAATGTTTAGGTTTTCTTTATTATTCCCACAGAAAGTGCAGGAATGTTGAGTGGGTTTATTGGATTTCAATGAAGGGAGAAAATGCAGAACAGAAACTATTAAACGCCAGTTAAACGAACTGGAGAGTGGATGACAAAATTGATGCAAGCTGTATAATCTGCTTTTAGAGTAAGCTATATCAATCACAGTGCTATATTATCATTATAATCTGGTGTACAATACTTCTGCCTTTTGAATTCTGTAATGTCTCTGTTTTTATTTCCACATATTGAAAAGCAGTTTATGGAAGGTTTCAGTGTCCCTGGTTCAGAAATCTGTGCTGAGAAATGGAGTTGGCTGGCTTTTTATTTTCATGTTCTCAAAGATTGCAATAAGGAGCTTTTATATGTTAAATGTATCATTGTTGCATTGATGATAATTAACTACTTTTGCCATAGCAGTTAAGACATTGAAGGAAATAAGAGCTTTTTTGTAGGATGTCTTATTTTGAACACGGTATAAAATTTGAGATGGGTCTGTCACTTATATTTGATGGTAAAGTTTTCAATGTTGAATCCATGTTTGCTTTGGGCCCTAGATCCTGATGAAAAATGCCACAAAGGGAACTGGTTTGGCATTTTAAAATCATTGTCTTGGTTTCTGTGTTCCTTTGCTTTTGTTTTGAGATTGCGTATTTCATTTGGCGTGAAAATCACCCATGTGCAGCGGCTCTCCTCCAGGATGCCAAGGCCTGCCTTCTGTAGGGGAATGTTTACCTCAAGAGAACATACTCTGCAAATGTGGTATCTGGAAATGCCAGGAACTAAATTACTTCAGATCACTGATTTTCTCCAGGCATTGGTCAAGGGAGGGCAGCAGATGAGAATAGGAAGCAGATGTCTCAGTAGCAGCATGAGAGGACTTTTGCTGATTTTATTTGGTTGCCACTGTTCTTTGATTGCCACATTTAGTTTTAAACAAGCTCCTAAAAACGGTGTGACTGGAAAGCACGTTTGAGTCTAGCAAACATCATTTGCAGTTTTCAGTGCCTGCCGTTCCTTTTGTAACTAAAAAGGGGAAGTATCCAACAATCTCACCTCCCCCAAAATATTACTGTTAGAGTAACCATTACATTTTTTGTAAAAAAAAAATTTAAAACTTTAAAAAAAAAAAGCAAGTACCAAGAGCTTTGTATCTTCTTGAGTATATTAAAAATTTGACATGAATACATATATATAAATTAAAAAGTCTATATATCTATATATATATATATATTGTTGTGCAGAGAATAGGTTAACAAAACCATGTAAAGTAGTTTGCAGGAGAGGGAAGCATTTGTTGATTCAGGGAAAAAGACTGATGCCAGAAGCTGTCAGTGATTTGGATGATACATGTGCTGCTTCGCACCCTCCCTTTTTGACCCTCATCTTCCACATACGTTGCAGTGTCACTTCTGGATCCTGGGGAAGGTGAAGTTGCTTGGAGCAAATCAACATAGCAAAGATTTGTTTTTTCACCTGCATGAGAGTCCTATTGGGCCAAAGATGCTCAGCGGATCAAGGGAAGCAAAGAGAGGCACCTGTGACTATCTGTGTCGGGGCAGCGTCTCTCTGTGTAGACATAAAGTGTGGCAATGAAACCAGATACATCGTCTGACTGTATATTATATCAATGGTGCTCTTTTCATACTTGTTCTGCCAATACGCGGAGACCCTTTTAACCAAGCTACACAGAAGAGTTTTATATCACTTTTGGTTATGTACTTGGTGTATTCTTTTTGTATATGAAAGGATTTTTTTAAAAACGTTCAGTAATTAGCAATGGAACCTGCTTTGTAGCTGATTAGAACAGTGTAAGAGAAGGGCCGTGCTGTCAGTCTGTCCCTGATCTACTTCAAACCATATATTTACCAAAGGAGTCTGAGCAAAAGTTCACTTAAAATAAAGACCTGACTGTTGAAAGGAGTCTCTGCTAAGACTTTGTGGTTTAGTTATTGTGCAGATATTTCAAAGCCAGCAAGAAGTTAACAGAGAAAACCACAGGTAGGGGCAAGTGAAGAGACTGGGGCCGATAATGGTCATGACTTCCAATCCTAGTTATCCCATGGCTCTTAGTGGGACACTATAGGGACACTCAGAGTCTGGGTTGGAGTCTGCTATGATCTCTGTCATTAATGGGCTAAAACCACTAAGGATATTTGAGAAGCAGATTCAGACCCCATCTCACTTCTCTCAAAAGTCTTTTTGGTATTTACACTGCACCCTGAACCATCCTTGTCAGGTTAGATGGCACTGGCTGCCCAGGTCATCGTAGCAAACTGTTGTTTTCCTGGGGGTGTTACAGCAGCCAGCAGAGTTGTGAGCTGACAACATGGTTTATTGCTGCAGAAAATCAGAGGATGGTATGTCAAGAAGTTGGATACCAAGTTGATGGGCCAAGGCTTCCCCTGGGAATCACACATCAAACCCCCACCCCTTCCCATGCTGTACATGGACAACTAATTCCCAAGTATGTAGCAATAACCCATCCTCAACATTACTGTGGGGTTTTTTCTTCTCAACAAACTGTTGTTTGGATGGTGAGGAAAGAAAATGGATTGGGTGATGACTTGTAGGTGAGACTATCACCTTGTATTATCAGCCCACCTGCTGAGGTCCAAAGCAGGGTACCTGGAACTAGGTCTGGTGATTTCGTGTCCTTTTTGTTTATGGGCAGAAGCTCACTGGTGGGATGTGTGCCCACCCCTGTCCCCACCTCTCCTTGTTGGCACAAGCGTGACTGGCTGTTTGAGCTGTTCTGGGATGTGGGTGGATGAAGCTGTAATTGTTGTATTTTGGCAGCAGGGACTGTATGTAAAGAAGGGAAAGCGGCAGTGTGTGTGACTAATGCTGCAGTAGGGTCTAGAGTCTCCTGCTAAAAGGCAGGCAGTGCTTTTTAGGGCTCAGGTGTGTGACCTCCTCTTTTCCTGTTGGCTCCACTGGAAGGAGGAATCTGCCTGCAAGGGGCTGGGGTAGAAGAGATTTCTACCTGTGGAAATTCTAGTGGGAGGGATGGTTGTGGAAGGAAGTGATGGTGTTGCAAGACTCCTGCTAAAAAGGAGAAGGAAAGTTGACGGCCCAGTCAGGGCTCAGATAACACGGGAGAAAGGAGACTTCTGAGAGCATGTGATTACTGCAGAACTTTGTTCCCAGGAAGGTGGTTTGCACATCTCCCAAGCATTTTCACTGAGCTGTGCAAGTTGAAAAAAACATTTTGTGCCAACTACCCTGGAGAAGCATCAAATTTAGCTGTTGACTGTATGAGCAGTTGTGCTTTATGGCTTCCCAGGTCAGTCACTGTGTCTGCAGAATCCAAGGAGGAGAGCAAAAAGGCAAGGCTTTAGGACATTTTGGTTCTGTCGTGGATTTAAGTAGCAGTATAGCCATAAATGCAACTCAAGATGTGTTGTCAACTTGAAATGCTCCCTAAGGGACAACTTGGGCAGCCATAGGTCCCAATCTTCAGTGTCTTCTGGCGTAACTGCTGCCTATCCCAGATCTCCTCTCACATGCTCAGACCTTCCGGTTCTGAATGCATTTCTACCAGGGAAGCAAATCTGGTCTCTGTTGCCAAGATGTCCCAAAAGGGACTGACCTGGGTACTAGGAACTGACTTGCTGTCAGTGACACATGAAGAAAGCCAGGGGCAGCGTGTCTGGTCCAGCAGTTTCATAAGTTTGTGCCAGCTCTGAGGAGCAGTTTCAGTAATGCTTTCCAGCAGGAAAGCATTGTGCTTGGCAAAGCAGTTTTCGCTCCTAGAGCAGTTCCATGAGACTGAAGGTGGTGAGTTACTTTCTGTTACCTGCCTTAAGGTTGAGCATAGGCTCAGCTACCTGTGAGAGAGGTGCACATGTCAAACCCTCAAGTAAGCAAAGCTTCAGAAGCCAAATGGGCACATTAGAGTGGTTATAGCCTCATCTGCTGAGTGACTGCTGGCTCAGTGAAACCTACAGTGTGCCAATACCTTCAGCCAGCAGGTTTGTGCTGTTGGGGTGGAGTTTTTGAAAGTGTTTATATAGAGGCATAGTTTCTTGCAAAATTTCTTTGTTATGATGCCCCTAAAATCTGGTGTTTCCTTATCTTTGACAGAGAAATTCTCTGATTTACTGGTACAGTAACTACTGTAGTGCATTTAAGGGGAAGATACGAGCCTTTGTTTTCTGTCTTGACATCAGGGTAGGATGATCTGAAGTCTAAGGCGAGAAGGAAGATAGTGCAGATATTACAAGGCCTGCCAATCTGGTTCTTACTGTTCAGAAAAAACAAAATAACTAGACTAAGAAGCTTACTGGTAATTAGTAGCTAATGTGTTTGTAACTTCATGTGCCTTAAAATTTTCATGGTAGGAGAATTTAAAAAAAAAATCAACAATGTGTTTTCTGTAATACTGCTCAACATTCTCTCTGTAGTTTAGACTGGTGGGATTTTGCATTGTATTTACACTGTACTATAAACTGAAACACTTAGAATGGTTTGATTTTACAAGTATGGAGAGGAAAAAAAAGGTGGATTATGCTTTTCATAGAACAAATGTTACCGTGACAGAATGTATTATTATTATTATGATAGGATCTTTCCATAATGCAGACAAGTAGAATGCTTGTTAGAAACCAGGTATGTAGGATAACAATTTGGTGTGTTTTCAATAAACCATGCCTGGAAAGAATACATGTGCCATTGGTTATCTTTTTGTTGCATCAGGTATCTCAAATATTCTTTGGCTTTTGCAGCAGCAGTTTTGTATGGCAAGGGATTATTCAACCCTAGCTCAGGTCAATGCTCTGTGTTAGCAAAAGGTCAGTGGTAATGAGGGGCAATTGAAATAGCCTATAAATGAGTAAAGCTGAACATTTTTGACTCACAGCCATATGCTGGAGTTGTAGCATGACCCTGGCCTGTAGATCATGGGGTTTTTTTCTTTTTTCATATACAAGCATATTTCTGTGGGAAAGACATCTGCACTGCTGTTCAAGGGCCAGCATGTTTGTGAGCACAGAACTTGCTGATAGCTTTTCCATTTGGGAAGTTATTAACCTTTCCCAACTAAGTCATAAAATCCATGTAACTTTACAAAGATTGCACATTTCAGAAATGTGTGCAAGAAAAACTAATTGTAGGAATGTATGAGCTTTGGTTGACATGAGAAATTGTTACTTTGAGGATGTGCCAAGTAATTTACATTTGGTACTGTGGAATGGAAGAAAATCCTGGTACTAAAGAGTCACCCATGTATTTAAGGTAACAGCCAGTTACCAGCAGATTCATTCTCTTGAGGACTGCCTCATCTGTGTTGGTGAGATCAATGACTGGCACACCTGAACACACCGTATCCACTGCCACGCTTTTGTGAAGCCTGACAAAACCTGATAAATCTTGACAGAATGTTCTGCAAGGTCTTAGAGAAAGAATGGAGGTCAGGTTTTCTGTGAGTGAAAGGTTGATGAATCATTGCCAGTAAGAGAGTTTGCCATATGTGAATTTCTGATTGTACCATTCACACCACTATAAGGTTCCATTTACATGCAAATGTTTGCAAGCAGCAGTTGGAAGGTCATCTCCAGCTTACCTTCCCTCCTTATTTCAGATGTCTTAAATGCATCCCCAGATGTTTTGTAAAATCATCTCTGGATCTGTTCTTGCAGCCAGAAGATACAGTTTCACAAGTTCTGTGATACCTTGTGGGCTTCTGGGCTTAGCATCCTGCACCTTGGTGTCATCATTCTTCCACTGCAGGGAGGAATCTGATTTTCCCTTTGTGGGTGCACTAATTTGGCAATGAGTAGCAGATGCTGTAGGTAAGGTACTGAGCTAAAACAAATACGTTGTTTTTACAACTGACCTTTTACAGCTGTCAAAATGATTTTATTTCCAGCTTATCACAGGTTGGGCAAATGGAAGCGGTGAGTCCTGCAGGTGAAAGGTTAACCTAGTAACAATGGGCAAGAAATATCACAGCCCTCATCTGTTTCAGGTTTCAGCAGTGTCTTGGGGTAATATTCTGTCCTCAAGGGTCTCTTCCCCAGTGTCTTACTTTGAAGGTCTCTGAAGCACAGCAGTGGCAGGATCTTGTTGTGGTATGAGCTGATGGGGGATTTTTTAAAACGGGAAGGTGCCGCCCTGAGTTTTGCAGTCCTTCGATGTTTTTCATTCCTGTAATAGAATTCTCACGTACCTTGTGTAAACATAGCCATATTTTGCTAACCGTTCCTTATTGTTTTCATTCTTTCTCCTAAGGCGGAGAAGTTTGATGAGCTTTCCCTTTAACCAGTGTGATTAAGAGGTGGTAAGCTCATCCTCCAATCCACTGTAGTTTCTAAAAACATATAAATGACTAAATAAACAAGCTTGTGGGTTTTTGGCCCTAGCATCCTGTCCTGACGGAGCTAACTCTGCGTAGTTCTTTTCGTGTTCAAGTGTGACAGGAAGGTGCTTTATAATGAGGTCATTAACTGAGCTGTGGAGACAGAGGTAAAGACTGACACTGATACTCTGTTCAGTGTGTGTGTGTACAGCAGTCATAGCTGCTGTTTGTAAGGTACCTTTATAGCT
The DNA here is from genome assembly GCA_013398055.1 of Ifrita kowaldi. NCBI lineage: Eukaryota > Metazoa > Chordata > Aves > Passeriformes > Cinclosomatidae > Ifrita > Ifrita kowaldi. The sequence continues at coordinate 143,812 of VZRS01013714.1, read as the reverse complement.
GATTCCTGACTGACTGCTCAGCCAAGTGAGGACACATCACTGCCTTGCCGGTGTCACCTTGGGTGGGAGAGTTGGGATCTCAGTGGTCTCTCTCTTCTTACTGCTCTTGTAGGGGTTTCTGTAGGCTCCCTTCACTGCATTTAGTGTTTGACTCATTGCTCAGAATTCTCCAGTGAGCTGCTTTTCACTACCTCATGCCAGTGGAGGAGGCAGTGGCTCCTGTACAACAAACATATGATGCCTGCTCTGTATTCAGACAAGTAAATTCTGATGGAAGGATTTCTTCCATGGGTTCTGTTATGCAAAAGGCAGTAGTGCTAGGTTTGACTTCCTCTTAAATCCTCCTTCTTTCTTGTACACTGAATTGGTTCAGTATTTTGAAAGGCAGTATCATGTCCCTTTGAGGTAACAAGGAGACTCTGGCAGAAACCAGACCTCACTTCCATGTATTGCGTGAATCACTGAGACAACCTAGACAGTAGCTGTCATCTGGAGAATGATGAATGGAGCTGTCATCTGGAGAATAGCTGTAAATTAGCAGTATTCAGTGAGATCATCCATTTCTGACCTGAGCTGTGAGAATTTGCAGAAAGCTGTGTGTTGTTTTAGGGGAGTTCTTCCCCTTGGGAGCTTTCTATCAGTGGTACCCTTTCATGGGCACTCCTTAAACACGTGCTCCACATGCACCATTCCATACCCAGTTTGTGGAAGAATAGGTTGTGTCTTCTAAGTGTAATAGCCTGATGTTGCAGGAACACTCAGTAGGTTTTTAGAATATGTTTGAATTAGAAGATCCACTGTCTGCCTTTTGCTTCTCCCAGAATACAAAGTGTGACTTTATTTTGAAAAGTGCCTCTGCTCCCTGGGAGATTTCACATTTATGTGTCAGTGACTCCACATCATATTTGCTCAACTGACCAAAAGCCTTTTTTCTAATTGTCAGTCATGCAAACTGAGTCAGGCTTTTTTCTTTTCATCCCTTGCTACCAATAATTAAGAGCATTTCAAAAATGTAGTGAAGTGGAAAAATTTTTCTTATATATGGAATTCTGCAGATACTCTGATAGTACATACATTGTGTTTATTTTTACAATTTGCCATGTAGGAGATGCTTTCCAATGAATTAAATACCTTTATATACTACAAGGTGGCTGGTCAAGGTCAAATATTTGCCCCATATATTACAAATACATTATTCACTGATGCATCTTTTGAAATACCCATGCTAACTCTACAGGTTCCCACCTTTCCTAATAATCTTGACAGGCTCTTGAGTGGTAATTTTGGCCATTAACGAGCAGTAGGATTGCATTTTTCTGATCCTCTCTTGTAAAGTGCAGAAGATTGTACCTGTTTACTCTTACTCATCCTTCTGAGACTGGTTTGTTTGTCAGCCCGTGTTATGTGGCCTGCTGTGACAGGAGTGTCTGTTGGGTGCAAAGGTGTTTAGGGCTAAACACAATTGAGGATTCTTTGGAGTTGAGGCTTTAGATGTACAGATAAATTTTCTGGTCAGCCATATGTATCCAGATTTTCCAGTGTGCTCTAGAAACTTGTGTATGCCAGTAAATGGGCTTGAAGATTATTTTGCATTGCAAATTTTGCAAAAATTGCTTGCAACCACCTGAAGGACTTTCGTCCAATGACTTTGAGTTTAGCTGAATGCCAAGAGGACGTGCTGCTGAGCAATGTTACAGAACTAATCACTGACTTACAGTACAAGATGGAAGTGTTAGACTCGGTGTTGGCTCTACAGGGAACAGCACAACAGAGTCACATGAGGCTGCTTCTGCATCATCTAATCCACTACAGGAAAACTTGTGTCTTTCTCAGTATGACAGAGTTTAACCTGTTAGAAAAACTCTGATAGTGTTGCCTTCTCCTTCCTATCCCTATGAAATGCACACTTTACAAGCTGACTGGGTCACCATGGCTTGCTTGGTCCATTTCTAAACTGACTCTGTCACCTTAGCCTGTTCTAGTTTTCTTTTGCACTGCATGGTGATCCTCTGCTCCTTACTAGTGTCTTGGAGGTGGATTTTCTGCAGCACACAGGCCAGGGGAGGGACCACTGCAGTTAGGTGGGCTGTACAAGGAAGAAACTTGTAACTGGCTTGAAAGAATTCATACTGGGAAAGACAAGAATGGTTATCCTTGGTTTTCATTCTGATTTTCAACTTTTGGATCTTTCTGTGGCTGTTTCAAGTCTGGAAGCCTCAAGTGCAGTACAGAATTAATTGGAAAAAATGAAAGTCATGCCCCTGCTCTATTGTTTTTTATTTTTTATTTATAAATGTGACCATTTCTGCTTTACATAATCACAGCAGGACATGCTAGGAAATGCCATTGGATTTCTGCATCGTTCAGGTGAGTTAGAGACTTTGTATTTGGCTTTGAATTTTCTCAATGACACCCCACACTATTCACATAGTGTAACAGCACTGAGGTTAACCAGGGCATGCAGGACCCACCTGCTAAAACCCATTCACTCTGGTCTTTATTTTTATACAGCATCTTAAACATACACAGCACTTCAGAGTAAGCAGCTTGCCCTGCCCCTAAAAAGCACGTACTATGTATGTACAGTATAACGAGGGGAGAAACAGCATTTTCTCAAGGTCAAATATTATGTAGTGTTGTATTCATTTGGAAAGAGTCTGCTTCTTTTGTTACCTGTCTGTTACTGTGTTTATTTTCATCTGTTTACTACTTCAGTTTTCCCTGCCTCTGCATGGGCAGATTAATAATTTTATTTGTTTATGTTTTCAGAATTCTGTTTTGTTTTTCTCATCACTGCATGGGTCTGTCTGCTTTCAGTGCGTGCTCTTTTCTCTCACATAGAGATGGTTAACTTTTGCAGTAAATGTGCAAAGAAGTATCTGATCTCACAAGAGGAGCCTTCAGTGCATCAAGAGGCATGCTAATAATTTAGCAAAAATAGGGCACATGAAATGGTCTCTTCTTGCAACATGGATATTTTTTCCCACTCTTGCTAACGATTAATGAGTTTAGCTTGGGGACACAAGTCTTCAGAAGTTGCAGTGTATTTCTCCACTTCACCCTAAACCCAAACTGTGGTTGTTCAAGCTTGAGCTCAAAATAACAGACTCTGTTGTTTGATGATGTGTTGGCCAAGGCAAGGCAATGTGCATCACCTTGGGTTTGCTGAATTAATGTGGAACAATGGCACTGACCTACTTACTCCTGATCTTGGTTTCTACCTCTCCTAAAAAGTTCACTAGCGCTCGTTTAACTACAGGCTCCAAAATAAAAAAAATAATAGTAAAAAAACCTTAAAGCATGGACAAGTTAACCTGTGCAGCTGCATTTACATCATTTGAAACAAAAGTTGATTATTAATGGCTCTCTTTATCCCAAAAACACAGCCTTCTCCATAGCATCTTCCACTTGCATATATTCCAGATGAGATGGGTAGTTAGTGCATTGGAAATGGGGGCTCTTGCGGACATAGTTAAGGAAATCTGGAGCTCCTGGGAAAATTACATTGTCAGCCAGAAGAACTGAGCCCTTCCTCAGCAAGCTGCATTCCTAGAAAGAAGAGAAATTGCTTCATAGTAGCTGTTAAGCAGATATTGGCTTGAATGCAATGTAATTTCATGTTAACCAGGTCATGCTCAAGTGCCTGCATCCAAAAACTCATTGTGGTACAGGTCTGGAAGGTCGAAGAGACACAGGAGAAGCTGAGTAACTCTCGGATCCTTTGTGGTCATTTGCTGACTTTTTCTGCTAATTAGTAGAACATTAGAGATGCTGATTCTGAAATAGCAGATCAAGTGGAAGTGTGTGGTTTGCTCCTCAGCTTGTTTCCAGCTATGTCTATGTGATCAGTAAGGTGGCTTTGTTTTGGCTGTCATGCCTGCTGTTTAAAAACTTCTTTAATATGGCATTAAACAATTGTAGTAGCTCTTTAGGTCACCTGAGAGCCTAGCATGTACTGCTTTGGCCAGTCTCAGTCAGATTCCAAAACCACTAAAAGAATGAAAGATATTTTCTGCGCTTGTTTTTCTTTCACCTTAAACAACTTCCTGCCATTTTGTTCAGGATCTGGGTGTGAAGCAAGGTTTGTGCACAATGAAGAACACTGACAAATTTCCACAAGACATAATTAACTTGCAATAGTCACTTCAAGTGCAATGTTTATCCTCAGTAAACCTAAAAACCTAATTTTTACTGGTATTTTTTGTCTAGGAGGAGTTGCTTATCTGGGCTTACCAGCTGTTTTAAAACAAAGTCTGTAGCTAAATCGGGTTGGTTGTTATCCTGTGGTTATAGGCAGCAGCTGTAGCCAAAACATGGGTGTTTTTTGTCGCTCCCAGTTTATGAGAGCAGTTTTGTTGATGAGTGTGCTGCAGAAGCCGTTGAGCTTATTGCTCTTGCCTCTGGGGACTGAACACCAGTCAGCACAGTAGAAGTGATTTTAGAGACATGTTAAATACCCTCCAGTCTGTTTCTATTGCACAGCTTACAGAAGCCTGCAAGAGACAACATACTGGATTTTCCACTGGTCATCAGGATTTCAGATGCTCTTCATGTCTGGCTTTTTAGTCTGGACCACTTCCAATATATACATATTCCATCTGAATATATTCATACTTCATATTGACTATTCATACTGCAATACCTGCCAAAAGTACATTTTAGCATGTTTGTAACATCTGAGAAAATCTGAGGATCTGTTCTTTGTCTTTCTCCTCTTAATTTTGTGGGAGGTTTTTGCAGCTTTGTACCACAGTTGCATCAGACTGACCACTACCATGGAACTAAACTCTCTGTTTGTTTTGGCTGTGTTGTGAAGGCTGAGTTTTGATATGGATGCACTGTGGAAAGAGCTCAGTCATCCTTACACAGGCAGTTTAAAAGAAAGCATTCTCTGAGTACAAAATAACTGTAGGAAGCGAACATTTTCTTCAGCTACTGCTGTGTAAATTCAATACTAGCTGTTCATAACCCCAAACAAATTTCCTTTTCAAACAGCTTTCTGGAAGACAGGGCTTAAAACTAAAAAACCAGGGGGCCTGGATCAGAAAATAGTGTTGTAGTCCTCAAGCAGGGGTCAGGAAGTATTTGGCAGATTCTCAATTTAAGAGGCAGGCTCAAAAAAAGCAGATTTATTTGTGAAGAAAATAATTGAAAAATGGCACTTCCATAAGAACAGGCAGTTGTAGAAAATTTTATCAGCTAGGAGAGTATCTCTGTGTGCTGTGTTGATAGGTACAGATGTTGTCAATCTCAGTTATTTAACACCTGAAAATACCTTCCTGTCCAGAAGTCCTCTGGTAGTTACCTATCACTGCCTGCTGCTGTTACAGCCAAGTTGTTTTGTAATATGTACAGTAATGGTTAAGGCAGCTTGGGAAGACACAAGCATAATTTTTCCACATTTGGGGCTGGACATAGAGTTGGACAGCATTTCCGTAGGAAGTGCCTGGCTGGGGCAGTCGGCAGTCTCTACTCTTCTTAACATTGCTTTGCAGCCAATTAATTAGGTGGAATGTAAAGACTCCCAGACAAGTCATACTCAGCCTTGCTACCAAAACAGTATTTCATCAAGAGGCTCTGCTGGAACCATAGACCCAGGCAAAACAAGGGGTACTGAGGAAATTAGACAGGTGGAGCTGGGATATGCAGGTCCCAAGTCTCACCTGCTCCCAGGATCAGGATGGGCTCTGGGTCAAGTGTTCTGGTTGGTGACCATGCAGGCACTCCTAGGGAGTGTAGGACTCAGGCCATGTACTCCTCCAGGTAAGATTTCTACTGCACACCTGTATATTCAGGAAGCAGAATGGTTCAGCAGTACTCACTGAGTCCTGAGCTATGTAGTGTTGGCAGTTGTCCTTAACAAAAGTTTAGGGTCCTGTCCTTCAAATCCTCTTTTCTCATAAGGCTGCTATTTTGGCTGCCAGTCTTCATTTTACAGCAGATGAGGTCCCTCATAAAGAACAGAGGCCTCACAGACATCAAGGTATTTGCTACTTTACTTTTAAGACTGGAATTGTGCAAACTGACCTGAAGTAGGATGGTGTCTGGTGTGTATCTGTCTTTCCAGTGATCCAGGAATACAAAATCCAGAGTATCCACTTCATATTTTTTTTTCAGCTGGGGGATAATTTTCTCTGAAGGGCCTTCTAGGAGTTTTACCTGAAATACAAATCCATCTGATGAATTGCAAACCATTAAGAAAAATCACATGCTCCCAGCTAATTTAAATTGTAGCCAGACATCAGAGATTCTGTTTATAGCTCAATATTGTGTCAGTTAAATTATTTGGTAGGGTTAGATCAAATGTACTTTTCTGGTTTTGACAAACCAACTCATTTATGTTCCAAAATATGAATCTGGGTGTTTTGGATTTTGTTGGTTTTTAAAATAACAGAAAAAGTGACCTGTTGTTTTTGTTGTATAATGTGTTTCTTTACTGGAAACATGGAAATCTCCTGTTGAAAACAGTGCTTTTAATTAGTTTTTTTTTAGTTACATCTCAGTTGAATCTTGCAGTCCAAGGGAAGCAAAACATGCAGAGAACAGGTTAGGTTAGAATAAAGATGGAGGCTACAGTATGTAAAACTGATATGGCCAGGAGAGGGAAGAGGCAGGACAGAGGCTGTTACATCTTCCTCACAGGTTTATTGGAGTACCTACTGTTAAACTGAAAGCAGCTGCTGTATGTGGATTTTTGTTAGGCAAGCACTGTATAGTGTGAGAGGAGGAAGAAAGTGGTAAGGAAATGTCTGGTTTATAACTCATAGCTGATCAGGAGATTAAATCAGATGGGGAAAATGCAGTTTTAGATGTCACTAGTACTTCAGGTTCTCTTCAAGAAGTTAAAAAACACATTAGAAGGTCCCTTGGTGGGACTTATTTCCTCCAGTGTTTCCAGCTCCAATGAAGCAAGATGTCTGCTGCATAGACAGGCACCTCTGAGGCATGAATCCCCTAGCCTGAGGCAGGGGGGATATTGACTGGAAACACCTGCATCTCATCCACCTATAGAGAGTCAAGACACCTCTGACTGCACAAAACTTAGGTATATGTACTGTGACCAGCTAGATTTGGGTAAATACCTCTCATCTGAAGTCCACTGCACTTAATACAACTGATTCTTGTGATTTTTTGTAACAAATTGGACTATGGTTCAGTTTTTTGTATTCAGTCTTGACACCAATTTGAACCTTTTAGTTTATATTGAGAAACCCAGTATTCTTCTGGCTTTTGGGAGGCAATGTAGTGAAGTTCTGCTGTGAGAGGTCAGGCACTGTAACTAAGCATGGAGCTGGTTAAATTTGTAAGGCCCATGGGTACAAGGGAAAAAAAAAAAAGGAATACAAAATCTAACCAGTTTTGCTGTGGTGGTTACAGACAAAATGGTATTTACCTTATCTTGTACTCCAGCAAACTCAATCATCTGTTTAGCTATAGCAGCAAATTCTGGGTTGAACTCTACAGTGAGCAGACGAGCTCCTGCCTTCAGTAGCCGAGAAATCCTCACTGCTGAGTAGCCACAGTATGTTCCCAGCTCCAGGGCAACTGATGGATTGGCCTCTTCCACTGTCTTATCTAGAATGAGACCTGATTAAAATGGGAAAAGGTTACCTTTTGACAAAATCAAACTGGCTCATATACAGAAGAGCAAGTCAGTGACAAGAAACTTTAAAAATCCATGTACTCAGTTGCTCAGGACATTCAAAAATAAGGAGTTGATGTCAAATTATATACTGTATCCTTTGCAAACTGGCTTATTTGTGATCAAGTTAATAATGGACATTTAAGTTTCAAAATTCAAACTTTCAACTAAAAGAAATAGTAGTTTCACAATATACACATTTCTGAGTAAGGAATTCCCTGAATTAACTTATATTCCCTGAATATAACTTACGTAATTCCCTGAATTAACTAATTTATAGTGTTAGAAGGGGGAAATGCAGTAATTTTTTCCAAGAACTTATTGCAGAAACTGGCCACATTTGTGAAATGTATAACTTCTGGATTTTGAGTGCTCATGTTTGTTGCAAATGTTACATGCTGTATTCTGATACAAAATTTCTTATCCTAAATATTAATCTTTAAACGAAAAAAGAAGAGTCTACTTACAAAGTTGCAAAATATTTGGATTCACTACATGAATTTGTGGGATGGAAAACATTAGTCAATTGTTAACAGAAAATGTTCCCAAAAAGAAGTGACAGTGTACTATATTCAGTCCTTTTGAAGAAAAGGATTTATTTGTGAGAAAACTATTTCCTCTTACTTGTATGGCTAGAAACTAGATAACTAAACTCAGAAAGTAGTGGAAGCGATTTTACACTAAGCCATGGTCTTTAAGTGATATTATTCTGGGTGTTGTTTATTAATATGAATATGAAGAAGATCATGATGATGATGAGGCATCTTGAGGCCATGTAGTCACTCTTGAAATCTCAGGGACTAAAGATGCACTAGCTTTGATGGCTCTTATCTGAGGAAAGGCCATCAGAGCAAAACTAGAGTGAAATTATTAAGAATTTAATCACAAATGTTAGAAGTTTAGAGCTTGAAGTATTCCTACTCAGCCATCACCCACTGTTGTGCTGCCCTAAGCACCCCAGCCAGGTATGCTGAGGAGCTACTTTCAAAAACTGTACCCATGTCAGAGGAGCATTTTGATTACAATGCTTACAGTTGTATTTCATTAGCTATGTTAATCCCAGACTAAGCAAATTTCCCCAGAAACTTCTCAGTAAGAGGTGCTTTTGTTTCTAATTCATAAGGGAATATATTAACATTTTGCCATTATAGTTTTTTGAAAAGACTGCTGCTTTCCTGCAGCTATGAAAAAAAAGTTTTTGTCCCCATATTTTTCTTTAGGAGGCAAGAACAAGATGATTTATTTGCTGAATATCAACAATGTCTGATACTGTATGGCATGGATAGGATTTCGCCCTTCAACAGAAACTTCTAATTTATGCTTGCATACACAAAATTCATATAGTTTAACGTAATTTTGGGGTTTTTTTCAATTTGCTATCTTGTTGTTAAGGATCTGAAAGTATTTAACATAATGAATGATGCCTTAAAGGCACCCTGTGTAGAAAGTGAGGTAAAATGCAACCCTACATTTTTCCATCAGTTGTTACTCTCTGCTTACACACTTGCAATGTGCACAACACAGAAACCCACATCTGTCCTGTGACTTTGGGGATGAGTCACTGGATACTCCTCCTCAAAAACATCTGCACCAACAGGCACCACTGTTCACAGAACTACTCTGCTGACCACAAGGCTGTGTGGGTTGGGTTTTTAGCAGCAGCAGCAGATGGAAGTTGCCATGTGAATACAATTAGATGTCCTATACTGTGCTAGTCCTGAAGGATCTTTCAGATGCTGATCCCTGCTGCAATTACCTTTCTCATTGCCCACATTCATGGCCCACTCCTTCTGGGAGCAGTATTTATCTATAGTGTCCACCACACTACAGGGGTCTCCTCGGACTGCATTCTGCAGCACAAAATTTAAAATCCTCTGTTCTTTGCTCTGATTCATGATGAAATTGGTTACTTTCTCCCGGATTATTTCATTCCAGATAAGGGCAGCAGTGCCGTTTCTCCTGATGAGCAACACAATGAGCAGCAAAATGAAAAGCAGGATGAAGACAATGAACAAAGGGACTGAAGAGCTCTCCAGCATCTGGAAGGAAAGAAAAAAACAGCCCAGGGTTAAGGTGGCACGAGATAGGGCTGTCCTTTTTGTAAATATTGAGCTGAATAACCCACAACCAACCGCACTGAACAGGAACACACAGTGTTTAATTATGATTGTGTCTAGAGTAGCTGTAAAAGGCTTCTGTCACTTGGTAATGGATGGTGCTCCGTGGCACCTCCTTTAGAAGCCAATTTTACAGGCAGTTAACAAGTAGCTTTATTTAATGCTCTGGTCCCTTCCCCCACACAGCTGCTCAGTCCTGGCTCCAAGCATGCCACTGCATGGGGAGCTTCCAGCATCAAATCTGTTCTAGCTCCAATAGGAACTACAACATTCTCAAAAATTTTGCCTAAGTTCCCCAAGACCAGTGACAAAGGGATTATCTCATTCTAGGAAACATTCCCCCAAATCTCTTCCTACTTGTTCTCGCTTCTCCTTTTTGTTTCCCCAAAAATCATCCCAGAAAAATCCTAATTTTTATGGATGGTCTGACCTCCATTCTGTAGTGGGACTTGGCATATACACATGGGAAAAATCTATCCCACTATTTAAATTTTGAATCATCATGCAGAACACATTTTGACTTCAGAAGACAACTGAGTTTCCATGGAGATATGCTCAAGACACAGTACAGCTGATTTGGTTCACCCATCCTCTTATCTTAGTTGCAGAACAAGTATGATTTGTTTGGAGCTGTCGAAAGTCTATTTCCTTTGCTTTTAAGCAGTCACCAAAGTTAATAGTTACCTTTAATGCTTTTCTTGCAAAGTCTGACCTGAGACGTTTCCTTTCAGAGCCTGCCAGCATTATTAGCACATGAAAATCTTGCTTCTTGGACCTTCTGAATATTTTTTCCTAGCTAATATGAGCCTGCTTCATTACTTCAACAGGATCATGAAGACCTGGATGTCAATTTTTTTTCTTCTTTTCCTCTGTTCAGTAGTAGTTCTACTGACCAGGCCCAATTGTCCTGCACCTTTCAGATGGGACTTCAGCTCTTTCTAGTTTTTCTGCATGAAAATGTTTGACATTATCTGCCCACTGAGAACTTCAATACGGCTGTGAAAATATCATTAGTTTAACATATAATATCTCTCTAGCTTCACTTGACTGGTCTTTTCTTGATATTCATGGCTTAGTTGATTGTATGGTCATTGCTGATGGATTTACCTGACACAGGTAAGAGATAATTATTCTGAACTCCAATGAATGGATGGAGCCCAGAAACCACTTCCTGAGGCCAGCAGGTCTCTAACCTTCTTGCCTCTGGGCATGTGAAACTGTGACCCTGCACACCCGTGACTCACTTGGTGGCAGTCCAGCTGTAGTCAGGTCCCTCTAGAACTGAAGGCTGCTGGCATTCAGAATTACTTCACACTACTGCCTCATAATCCTCTGGTTACAATGGATACTGTGGCATTCTCTGAGTACAGCTTGCTACGGGCTGTTGCTTCAGCACTATGAGACCTGCCAGCATGTTTGGGGCTGCCCTTCAAAGACCCATTAGACAGCAGGAGTGGGTGAGAGCAGCAGGATGAACTAGGTGGTGTATTTTTAAGGGAACAGCTTTCCTCCTTTATTGCTTAGCATTGATATGAGACCATTTAAGTATGTTCCTCAAAACAGGGAGAGACAGCCTCTGTAGGCTAACTCAGCCCCACTCCCTGTCCTGCAGGAATGCTGAGACTTCTTTTTCAGACTGACTGAAACAAGTACTCAGAGGGATCCACTTTTTACAGTGCCTCAGATCTCTGCACCTGAATCCCACATGAATGCTACCACACATAAGAGGTACCACATGTAGGAGCAGAGCCCACCTGCCTCCATGGATCCTCAGAGGTTGCTCACAGGTAGAAACAACCTACAGAGTACATGCTGATTTTTCCATTCCTAGATGAGTTTACTTATTTTTGAGGTATCAAGGAATGTTTTTCAACCACTGGGTTTTTAAATTATTATTAATATTTCTGTATAACACCCCAGCACCTTCATAAACTGGCAGTATGGGTTGTTCTTAGCAGAACTCCTTCAGGAGGCAATTATCCTGAAAACCACTTTCCAGAGAAGGTACCTTCTAAAAAGAGAGAAATGGACACATATTGGTTTTCTTTTCATTTTTTTTAACACAGTTTTTTTCAAAGTTTGTCCCTCTTAATTTGTGTCTTCTTAGGTGTGAAAATAAGTTTAGTGACAGCAGTAGACTGTAAAGGCAGTCTGCCAAGAGCAAGAGGCATTGGTGATGGTCATGCACCCAGAGGGAAAAAAGATCTGGACCAAAATAGGTAATTGCTTTCATATTCTTAGCTGGAAAATATTTGATATGAAAATTAAGTGTGTAATTCAACCAATTTAAAACTACCACTACCTAGGAGACAGTCATGTTATGACAGCTTTAGAAAATGCAACAGTAATTTTAGCTTTAATGTGGATTCATGAGATTCATTAAGTATGCACTAAAACTGAACTTGCACATAGTCAAGTTTCCCATAACCCCTTATTACAAGGCAGTCACTCTTATTATTTAATGCGTATACTGAGGTTCCAAATACACAGGTTAGCACTGCAACCTCTTCTGTTCTTTAGAAGCACCATAATAAAGTGAGCCTTCTCTTTGAAAGCTAAAATTTAAAGTGGAAAATAGGCAAATGAAAAATTCAGCAAGGGAATAAACAGAAAACTGGAGGGACAACATTATGGGAAGTAATGAATAACACGTATCAGTACATCTGTTTTGAGAAGAGAGAGTTTAAAAGAAAACATATTAAAGTTTCATGCCCAAACCTGTCAAACTACTGATGAGTCTTTCTAAAGCACTGAGTTATTTTCTTATGCATCTAATCTTACTCATTTTGGCAGGTTTCATAAGACCAAATCGTAACTTGATAATGCAGCTCAGCAGTTTTCCCCTGATGCACACCATAATCAAACAATCAGCATTTGAATGGGAGTACCTCTGTTTCAGCCTACTGAGATTTAAAAAGACATTTTCAAAGAGAGAAGCAGACACAAAATGTGGGAATCTGCTGCCCCAACTTACCTGCCTGGGGAGATGAAACACCTAAGTCATTCCAATGGCTATAAAAGAAACCTCAAGAGACTGGCTCAGACTTAGGGATCTGCTATTATGCCAACAGATGTTAAGTTAGGGGATTCAGTATCCCCTTACTATCACATGATCTTCAGTTTTTCTAAAATCATAAAAATGCCCATGTGATGGAGCCCAAACCAACGCATCCTTTATTCTCATGCGGCTGACTTCAGCCATTTCACCAAAGGTTACAATAAGGATCTTTCAGTAATGCTATTTATCAATCCTCCTGGTACATTTTTTCCAACTTCTGCGAAAAAATAATTGCTCTTAGAATTCCCTGAAGTGAAAAAATAAGGATTAGAACAATTGGTAACGTCAATTTTTAAGGTAAGTCCAAGTAACCAGATTGAACTGGGATCTTTTTCAGTGTTTCATAAAAACTGTACAAAGTTTTCATAACACTGTTAGAGGAAGGTGTATGGAAATGTGATGTAAACTACTGATTTCAATTGTCTCTCTGATTCCAAACCAACTCCCTCTGCTAAAAACTGATGTTTACTGAGAAGAAAAATAAACATGTGAAAGTAAGCACCTTTAAATGGTCTAAGTTTTAACAAAAGCATATACCTTAGTGAGATTCACACTCAGTGGATTAAAGAAGTATAAAATTTGACTATTTAACTGTTCTGAAGCTTAGTTCACTACATTATGAGTAATTAACAAGATGTCATTTCCTACAGATGCAAAAATCAGAGATGACAGACATTGAAATACTTATGAGGTGGAAAACTCCTGGATAGAACATTTTTCTAATCAAGGTGAATCCTTCTAAGCCTAAATACAGAGCCTCTCATTACAGTTTTAGCTTGGATAAACTGATACTGCTTTGCTTTCTACTGAAAATTAAGTCCTAAACATTATCACAAAAAACCCCACCCTTTCCTAGAAAGACAGCACATATATTAGACTGCTATTCTCCAGGGCTGGAATGAGAGTAAGCTTTGTGACCCTGAGCCAGGGGACTTAGCTGTGAGTCTCATTTTGGCAATGTTTTTCTGATGTGGTCTTGGATGAGCTGTCTTACCTTCCTCTGTGTTGCCACAAGAGTTGAAGTTAGTGCCATGTGTGTAAACTTTCAAGGCATTGTAAAGCTGAATGAATCTTTTTCAGAAAAGCCCCTGCTATGAATATATGGATATATACCAAGACAGCAAATGCCTGTGTGACATTATTATTCTTGAGTTTATGAACAACTGGGAAAATGTGGAGACAGGCAGTGCTTCAAATGCTTTCCTAAAGTGCTTTCAGCCTGCTGACAATTCAGGCCTTTGAGGAAAGCTGATGGTACATCCAGTCTTGCTATAATTTTTCATGCATTTAATCTAACTGCCAAGTACTGGTTGGTTGTTAAAGAGTTTATTAGGAGTCTCCACGCATCCAGACAGTACTTTAGCATTCTGGCACTAGAGGGTTTAGAATCTAATTTTGACTTTATTAACTCACATAACCTGGTGAATGGGGAGCACTGGATAAGTTTATATCATTCAACCTTTTTCAGCTTCTGCTGAAATTATGCCTTTAGACACTGATGCACTAAAGTATGCAGAGGACTTGCACACTAGTGAGGATGTATTAGCTGTTTATGAAGCATTGTGAAAACAATGCAGAAGAGTCAGCACATTTCTACACATATTTTAACAATGTCCTGCACTAGGCCAGAGGAGATCTGTGCTGTGCTGGGACTGGAGTTCCTGACTCTTAGTCCTATGCTGTCTTGAATGAGGCAATCTTTCTTTTGTGGCATTTTGTTTTTCTTGATGTTTTCCCAGAGCAAGAAAGGCAGAGTATTTTGGTCAGAAAGTCTAAACCAACTTCTGCCAAACATATTGTATCCTGTTGCTGTAGGCAACACAATTCAACAGCTTCATAATTTAGTACTTTTAAAGGTCAAAAAATATCTTTTTACCTTCTATTCTTTCGTAACTGTTTATGTATTTTCAAATGAGTGCAACTGTTCTGTGAAGAATAATCAGCATATTGCCAAATGTGAATAGCTTGTATTTCAATGGAAACTTAGTCTGGGAGCTTGACATTCAGATTTTCCACTGACATCATGAAAACAATCTGAACAGACTTTATATAATTTTTCACTATTTCTTGCCTGAAATCTAGATTTTCCTCTCAGTTTTTTTTCAAATTACTATGATTTAACTTCACTACCAAGACTACAAAAATTTCTGTCTTTTATAAATGCTAAGTTCTAATGATTTTTTCTGCCCCCATAGCCTTTTGTCTTGTCTTTTTCCCTCTTCCCAGGTTGAAAGGAAACAAATACAAGTTTCTTCTCACTGAATGAAAGGAAAAGTGCCTATTGCCTACTTGGGAACCCCATCAAATAAGCTTCATAAGGGTGTTTAAATCCATTCTCCCCACATAGATTTCAATTAGGATAATTGCTACCCACTTAAAACTCCCTTCACAGCAGCCATTCTCTACATGGTATTTGGTGCTATTACCCAAAGCAAAAAGTTTATATAATGGTTATGTGCCCCATGAAGAAGTGCAGTGTTTGGAATGAACTGGCCACACAGAGAGGCTTCATCTCCATCCAGCAAGCAGGTCCACAGGAATTTTGTAGCAATCTGATCCAGACTGACCTAGTGAACACACTGCATGATTAAAGCCAGAGTTTGGGGTGAGAGAATTCTTCAAGGATAAGAAATGCACTTTACTGGGGCTTAAGCAAAGACAGCTTTTCAGGAATAAGACCCTTTCAGGTACCTTTAGGAAGTGTTTGTTTCTGATTGTCCTTATTCCTACTGGAGCACTCCAGATGTATTTGTACTATTAGTACCAGTGTTTGAGACCAGTGGTAAGGGTGGCTCAGCAGAACTGTGCAAATCCTACCTGGGAGGCAGTGGACTGACAAAAGTAGAAAGTGCTCTGCCCTGACAGCACACTAGGTGCTGGTCTGTGAAAAGTTTTCTAAGCTGAGATTTTCATGTTCCCCAGGGGGTAAAATCAAGCTCTTATGGAATGATTTTGCCCCAAATGGAGGTAGGGAGAAAGCGCTGGAAGAGGAAGGACCAAAATGGCTAATTGTCCCCAGGACAGACCTATTTCAGAGGCTCTTCTTTATATCACAGGGCTGAATCCTTAGTGTCCCAAATCCCCACTGCATGCTCCTGCCCTGCTTCCAAGGCTACCAGCTAATCTACTGTAAATCTGTCTCTCTCCCAGCACAGCTTTCTGCTGTCCACAAGCTGCTCTTCAGGCTGGGGGGAGTGCATGACTGAAACTTGGTAGTAAGGACACCCACTGAGGGGTCTGAAGGATTAGAAAGGAAATCTCTGCTGAAATGATGACTTATTTCTATGGGAACTAACACCTAACACACCAGGCAAGGTGGGATCCACCACAGCACAGCAGGTAACCAAACACTGCGTGGGAAGAGGCAGTCTGAGACAGAGCAGGGTTGAGCATTGATTTAAATCCTGAGTGAATGCCCTCCCCAGGAAAGTGCTTGGTGTGGGCATAGAGGGTCTCTGGCTGGGAATTGCTTTCTGAGAGGGCTTTAGAATGGCCTCACACATTAAGATCTGTTTTCAAGGACTGCTGCCAAAATTATGTTTTTTCAAAAAATTCCTAGTCACTTTTAATTCCAGTGATCCTGAAGGAATGCTGAAAGACAGCAGTATGAGACTGGCAGAGATAAACTGGGTACCAGACTGCTGAGAAATATTGCTAAACTTGGGTAGCAAGTAAGTTGCTTGCAGTGTTAATGCGATCAAACTCTTTTCTCATTAATGCAAACTAAAGCTGTAAATCAGGAAGTTTTTCTTTTGCATTTCAATACTGCAAAGCTGTGCAAATGCATGTGGTTCTGAACCTGAGGGCTTTGTTAGAGAAGTCCATGACTGAGTAAGCAGAAAAAAAGTAAGCTTAAGTGCAGAGACAAAGTTAAGGTCGTTTAAGGTTGTTTACACAGTTCATCAGTATGACGTGGTTGACAGTGTTGGTAAATATGAGTTTGTTTTCAACAGACAGAAGGTAAAAAATATCCATTATGGGCATCAGAACGATACTCTATAAGCACCAACACGGCTAGCAAGCAAAAGTACTCGCTTTTTGTCTCTTCTTCAAAAATATTTTGCAGTAGAAGAACTCCCTCTTGAGAATGAAAACCTCCATAAAATGCATCTGCAGCAAAACATTTATAAAAGCAGCTATTCAGTCAAATGTGACTGAACCAAAGCTTGACTTGCATTCAGCTTTTTCTTGAATACAAATGAATACCAAATTCCAGCATACTTATAGCCATAAATTACGTTTTCACTTTAGTCTGGGTTATCTCATCTCACTTCTTTCAGCTGTCAAGATTTACAATACAGTACAAATGCACTACACACAAATATGTCCTACTCTTTCTCTGTGAAAGCTGTTGCTGCCCACAGACTGGCTTCCTGACAATGAGTGCCAGTCAGAATGTGGAAAACACCACTTCTTTCATATGCACCACTGTTTAAAATAGTGACATTATCTAAGATAACAAATCATGCCAAGCCTGAGAAATAAGAAAATATAAATATGTACCTTTCTTAGTATAGCAGAAGCTGTTCCCTCTGATCTTTTCCTGTGCTGCTCTCCTGTGGATTTTACAGAATAAGAGTCCAAGAGCCCGCAGTATTCAGTCACATTCGATCACATCACAGGAATAGCTTATCAGTTCTGTTACACAGACTCTAAAAGGAGCAGTGTCCTTTTCCCCAACTCCTCCTTTCACAGATTCTGCACTCCTTAAAGGTGCTTGGTGCTCTAATAACCGTAGAGAAAGCTATTCATCTGTCCCCTAACGACAGTGCTCTTGTTACTTAGTTACAGCACAGTGAAT
Source organism: Ifrita kowaldi (assembly GCA_013398055.1). Taxonomy (NCBI): domain Eukaryota; kingdom Metazoa; phylum Chordata; class Aves; order Passeriformes; family Cinclosomatidae; genus Ifrita; species Ifrita kowaldi. The sequence goes on along the minus strand of VZRS01013714.1, from coordinate 126,194 downwards.
GCTGACAAAGTCAGGTACGAGCCAAATCTGTGCTCAGTGTAAACGCAATGTGTTCAATCAAGCAACTTCAGGAATGAATTTGGCCCAAGGGATTTAGTTATTTTTTCAGCTCAGACGTGGCATGCTACAGCCAGAGCAGAATTGGTAGGAACAGGACCTAGGCATGTGGGTTAAATATAGAGTGTTGCTGGAGGCAGGGGAGGTATGTATAGCAAATGGCTTAATAGCAACTACAGGAGGAGCTGCAATCAATACATTATAAATAGCACATTTGAATTTCTGTGGCTTCTAGTTGGGAAAATATTCTGCTACAAACAGCTCTAAGAAAAAACGAAGAGGCTTATTCTAACAAATCTTGTTCTCAGCTTGTCTGTCTATATTGTTTCCTTCGAGGTGGGAACAGTATAATCAAGCTGCAATTAAATTGCACCATCGAAGAAAACAAGAAGAAAAACAAAAACTTAAACACAGTGTGGTAATAGTTCTCTCCTGTATTCTCACTGCAAAACTCAGACCTAGTCAGCAAGTGTTTGAAGCTGTAGCCTAGAAACTTTTTAAAGACTTAAAGAATGTGTTTGTACCAAATGAGGCAGAAACAGGAGCTGAAGTTCTGAGAATGTCAGGCTTTGTCACGTGATAGGGGAGGTCCCTGAAAGAATTAGGGACCACCTGAGAGCCTGACAAGAGAAAACCAAATAATTTAAAGCAGATTAATTGAATAAAGAATTGTGGGGGAAAATAGGTAGGTGAAGATTGAAGCGTTTGTAGTAGCTCTAAACAAAACATAACTAAGACCCTGCAATACAGCACAGTCCCCAAGGTCAATACAGAATAACTTTGAACTATCCCTTCCATGTATAACAGAGCTTTAGCTCTATAAATATTTTCTTATAATCCAGACATCAAGCAGAGCAAAGAACGAAGTAAGCAATACTGCACTCCAGCCTCAGTGACAGTAATTTCCTGTCAGGTCAAAAGCTGGTTGTGTCTGCACAATCCCTGATGCCACCCACAATTCAAATTAACAGAGAATTTTTTTTACTGCTGGGCTGTGCAGAAAAGAGTTTAAAACAGTAAAACTTACTCTAAGCACTGACCTTGTGTAAGTATACAGCTGCTCTTTGGAGAAGTCCTTGCAGTTAACTACAGCTAGTTGTGGGTGGTGCCAGCCCAGCTTCTTCTTAGCAGCATAATTTAGTGCCAAGATGTCCCAGATTGAGCAACATCCCATGACAACACTTCTAAGAGTCTTTAACTTGGAGCTGAATTATATTCTTCAGGCTCGAAGCATGGGAGGAGCAAACTTGCTTCTGCCTGCCCACAACTATTTACTTGTGTGATAAAAGCTATGCCTGCAAGTAACCCTTGCTGTTATCTACATATTTCATTACATAAGTAAAAATGGTGAATAGCAATGACTGCAAATTAGGCAAAGCTGGAGGTTCAGTTGGTTAAGCCACCCAAACTGTTTGATAATGTCCACGAATTGCTTCCAAGCTAATAAAAAGTTGAAATCATGTAGTATATTATGGGATATTTTCTTCTCCAAGAGAAGTTTCTTTGGTAGCCTGATAGACATTGGTTTATGTCTTTTTAATTTACCTGTTAGCCCAAAACATGGTCTATATAAGTACGGATATTTTTGCAAGTTTTTACTAATGTACTAACAATGCTACAAACTCCACAGTGCCTAAACTTATATACTATTCATATGACTTAAAAATCTGCCCTGATATTAATACATCCAGGTTAAAGAACTGTGGAGAGCTACAAATGTATTGGTGTAATACAATTTTTATATAGGGCCAAGATCTTAAAAGATGGATTTGGGATTTCAGAATATCAGGTACTGGATTCACAGGGCACATCTATGGGAAGATGTAGAACCAGGATGCATTAGCCTGGGAGCAACATCACATGAATGGCAGCAGCTCAGGATAACTGGCTGGTTCAGGCTGACTCACCCTGACAGTCGCCACTTCAGCTCTGATGTGGCTGCACAAACTTGAGCAGACTTGCTCATGGACAGAGCTCCCAGCTGCAATCACATGATGCAGCATGGCTGGGCTATTCCCACTTGCTGTGCATAACACAGAGCTAAAGCTTTTCCCCCTAAATCCATGCCTGGCATAACAACAAACGGCATTCCCTTCTTCTAATAATCCTGGACAAAGACTGGTTTTTAAAAGCCTAAACAAAGGGAGACAGGAGAGTTAGCACATTATCATAAACCCCACAGATCATGTGAAACACTGAGTGGAAGAAAATTCTTTTGAGCTTGCATTTTCAGAATAGCAGGAGGGATTTTCTTTTATGTGAATTTGCTGTTTTCCACAATCAAATTAGTCTCTCTTGCTGAGAAACACGCAAAAGAGGAATTTTGAGAAAGGAAACACCACTCATGTTTGAATCGGGAAACTGCCTGGCGATATCTAAAATAGGAAACAGCTAAAAGAGAAGAAAGGTGACCAGCAAAGTGGTACTCTAAATTTGAACAGATAATACAAGTAGTTAGACTATTTTGTGTTTACAGTGCATCTTAAAAGGTTATCAGGCAGATTGAAAAAACCTTTCAGCTTTCAAAGACTTTATAACTCCTCACATAAACTTTGAAGCAGTTAAGTCTACCATATTTCTCTCTCTTTTGTACCCTCAGGTTTTTTGGCAATATGTGCTGAAGTATTTGAATGAAGCCAAGAACTTGTGTTACTTGAAGCTTCACCTGTTTCTGCTGTTTTTTTCCCTTACTTGCAATCAATTACATGTTCAGGACAAGCTATAAACAGAAGATCTATCTATGTTAAAGAAGGAAAGAAGAAATAAAAAGGCATAGATTAAATTCTGAATGGGTTCTACTCTGAGACGAATTTCTGAAAATAATTCTTAAATAATCTTTAAAAGAGAGTGCAATTGATCAAGAGAGATGGTAAGAAACCAAAAGGTCCTACCTCATGCAGAGACAGCTTAGTTCAACCACTGATCCAGTAGAGTTCACTGACACTTCTGTAAATTATTCATTAGGTCACGCCACAAAATGCAACCTCTGAGAGAAGAGATTTCCCACCCCACCCACTAAAAATGACACAAAGTGATGACTTCCAAAGACAGTATCTACCTGGCACCTCTCTTCTTTCCCCCACCCTCCCTGGTTGCTGATCTGGGAAAGTAAGACATAAAGGAAAAATGCCAGAAAAACAGGAAAGACAAGAAGATGTGCTTGAAAAGTCAAAATTTCTAAAAGTTTTGGTAGAAAAAGTATTTGGTCCTGGTCATGTTCATGAGGAAGAATTTCAGTAAGCCATTGATAAATGTAATAAAATGTATTTCCTACGAAGGAAAATACATACAGAATTGCAAGCTGTCTTTACAATAACTTCAAAAGGAGAAAATTTGCCTGCTCACAAAACCAATTCACGACTTACAAAGCATCTTTTTTTGTTGAATGGATTTATATACATTTCCGATACAGGGTGTCTCCTTTACGCTTTTAATACCACATCGTTTAAAGTATATTGAATAAACATCTCCCCCTGGAAATAACCCAAACCACATCTGGTGTATAAGTTAATTTATTACTTTAAACATGACTAGCTACAACTGACAAAATTCAGTGGAAATGATGTTAAGTCTGATAGCTATCTTGGAAGAAGTTTTTTCAATCTCAGTTTTGGAAGTATATACTTTCACTGCAGAAACACAAGGCTTTATCTCAGTGATTCCTGATAATAGAATGTATTTGCTGCTAAAGGACCTAATGTTTGTTTTCTCACGAGAAATTAAGATATATAATACATATATGTTAAAAAAATGTGTATCACTAGTTACCTAATCAACATAATGCTAACCACAAAAGGATTAAAATAAGAGTAGAAAGCTATATGAGCTGAGCCAAAGATACAATATCTGATAACCGGTATCTGTCTCCAGTCCCTGAAAACGCTTTTTGAAGTGCAGCACAGACACACCTGCTCAGTGCTGACAGCAGGAAATACCAGGGGCTGCTGCTCTTACTGATACTGTCACCATGAGCACAACCCACTCCTCGTTGCTGCTATTGTCTCTATCCCTCTCGAGGATCAAGCCTGTGAGAATGAGCAAGAACAAGTGGAATGGCACAGCACAGACTTTGGACTTTCTTCTGAAGCCAGTGGTCCTGATGGGAAAGCCTGTGGAACTGCAGCATGCTTTACCATGAGCTGTGGGATATAGCCAGAGGGCTGGGGACACCAGACAGTGGCACAGAACCAGCTGTATTTTCTAATACCTAATCTGAATCTCCCTTGGTGTTTTAAGGCCATTTCCTCTCATCCTTTCACTTGGGACACAGCAGAAGAAACACCAACCCCCAGCTTCCTTTCATTTGGTTCAATTTAGTTTCATTTTGCTTTGCTACATTTAAGGCCTTTCCTTATTAGCAGAACACCATCATGCTGCAGGGACCTCTCCTCACATAAACTTGTTTTGTGTTTGGGGAGACTTAATTGTACTCTTGATCCTACATGTCTGAACTAAATCTGTGTGAAGAGCATATGCTCAACACTGCCTGATTCAACACAGAATAGTGGCTAAAATGAAAAGCTGAAACAACTTTGCATGCATGTACCTGAAAAGCATAAAAGATTATATCTGAATATGCTCGAGATTTCTTTAATTCAAAGGCCTCTCCGTATGCTCTAGTCATGTCTTTCTACTGCTGTTGCAATGGGTAACAGTGTTTCTAGTGATCTACTGATTAGTACTGCAGGAGGTAACAGGGGGTTTGCCTTTGGTTTACTTGTATTTTTGGTGGGGGTTTTTAATAGCAATGATGCAGGAAAAAAGTCATCAATCCACTTACTAAAGTGATAATAATTCCTGTTTCGTGTATTTTCAAACATTAATGGGGTGAACAAAAACCGTGAGACTACACTGGAGGCGAAGTCAGTTCTACAAAACTTTCTTTGGAGTATTTTAATTTCCTGCCATTTCTCCTCAGCTGTGGACCAGAGGATTGACATTTTCTGAAACAAAATGGTTGGATGCTGCCCCCTTGTGAGCTGGGCCCCCGCTCCAGAGCCTGAACCCCAACTGCCTAAAACCTTTTTTCTGAAAAAAAGCGTATCTATTTCTCTTGTCCCAAACTCTGGTTTGGCTGTGGTGGTATTTAACATGTATGACCCACTACCTACAGCAGCAGGCAGGGCAACTACTGAGCTTCAGTAAAGGCCAACAGCCAGCACCTTTGAATGAGGAAGAACTCGTTCCCTTGGTTTGTTTTGATCTATGCCAGCTTTGAGGCCTTTTACCTCAGGCTGTCAGAACACATCACAGGCATTAATAACTCTCATAGCTCCCATTCAGGATAGGTCAGCAGCATTGCCCGTGTTTAATCAATAGCTGGCATGTGGCACAGGGATTGGGAATGCTGCTGGATGCTGAGGCATTGGAGGTGCTCTGACAGGTTGTCCCAAGCAGATATCTGTCCCACCACAGCCCAGCCATGTGTGAAAGCTGTTGGTGCAGGTTGGGGTCACTGACCCACATTGCCTGGGCCCTGTTCCAGCATTCCAGCAGAGGAACCCCCTTCTCCAATCACAATCCTGAATGTATCATAGTCACAGGAACATGGAGCAACACTGCGTGTTGCCTTTAACACCTCATGGAAGAGAGGCTTTGTTCAAACCACCTCCTCAGAAGTTTCTGACTGTCAGCCCTGCACCTGCACCAGCACCATGTCTGCTACAGGCAGATGGGCAGTTCAGAGGGGAAAACACAGGTCTTGGATATCGGTGAAGGTTTTGGGCAGTCATCATGATCCTTGTCTTTCCCAAAAGGCCTTCCCCAAACCCTTTCTACAGCAAGATCTTGGGGGAAGCCAGTCAAGCAAACTGTGGGGTTTTTTTTCCTTCCAAATGTCTAGTTTTAACACAAACATTAACTGATTTTAACTGAGGAGCCCAAAACTGGAATACTGTATCCAGTTCTGGGCTCCTCAGTACAACAAAGACAAGGAGCTATTGAAGAGGGTCCAGGAGAGCCCATGAAGAGGATGAGGGGGCTGGAGCATCTCTTATGAGGAGAGACTGTGGGAGCTGGGCCTGTTTAGTCTGAAGAGAAGACTGGACAGGAATCTAATTAATGCATATGACAGGATGAGGAGCAATGGCCATAAACTAAAACACACGAGGTTTTACCTCAAAAGAGCTTTACGTTCGGAGTGGCAGAGCACTGGACTGCCCAGGAAGGTGGTGCAGTCACCGTCTCTGGAAACATTCCAAACCACGATTCCACCTGCTCCAGGTGGCCCTGCTTTGTATGGGGGATTGGACTGGGTGGTCTCCAGAGGCCCCTTCCAACCCCAACGATTCTGTGCCGGTATGTGTGATTCACCAGCGCCAGAGCCTGTGCCGGCCTCCTCCAGCCCCGTGAGGGCTCCGGGCCGAGCGCTCCCCTCATGCGGCTTCGGCGCGGGATCCGCACGGGGCCCC